>BQNB010003933.1:0-111214 GCA_026074375.1 Tanacetum coccineum | reverse complement strand
AAAAATCTCATAAAACCTTGTCCAATTCAGCCCCTAGATGAAATTTGTACATATACAACACATACACTTCAAATTAAATCCAACAATGCTCCACTAACACCTTTAAACAACATTATATGTTATCCCTTGGATAAAAACCTAAAAACTAAGCACATGTATCTTCCCCACACTCCCCATATTCGGTTCAAGATACTTAAGAAGCACAATTCATACTCATTTGGAAATTAAATCAAAGGTATCCCACTAACACACTTAAACTATATTAGTTGTTAACCAATGGATCAAAACACAACTTTTATCCAATCTTTGTCCCCCTTTGTTGCTTACCCACGGCTACAAATCAAACCAAGAAGAAATCATGCATCAAGCTTAGTCTTATCAATGTTTATAAAGCACCAAGCATGTTTCCTAGACCTACAAGCTCAAGCAATATAATACTAACCCTAGTAAGTACTTAATGAGTTAAAATCTCATTTTGGTTCCCTCTTTTGAACTCCATAACCGGTCACCAACAAGAATCAACCCAAAATCATTTGATAGTTTACAAGAGTGGTTTTACTTGCATGCTTAGGCTATATATAGAAGCTATAAAGTAAAGAAAACTCACACTTAACATTTCCTAAAGAACTCAAAGCACAAAAATCCTCTTTTGCTCACTCCCTTCCCACGGCTTCACTCTTACTCACTTATACATTCATAGTTTTTGATTTTTAAGTTAGTACAAGCACACAAGGGTTGTTACATATCATATCTAAGGTTTTCTATAGAGTTGTGAAAGCTTGGTTAAGTGGTTAAAAGGGTTTTGCAAGTAAAGGAAGAATTAGGATTTTCTTGGTTAAGTTAGGGTTTTGTAGAAGTATTTAGGGTTATACACTTGGGTCTTACTTGTGTATCATCATCACGCATCTTTATTAAGTTCTTCTAAGAACCCTAATCATTTCATATTATTCATTTCATGAATTATATAATTGTTATATAGTAAATCATCACCTAAGGTATTTCATAAGTTTATAAAATGGATATTTACACAATATTAAGTTCGAATTTCATTTTTGTTGATGCTAAAATAATGATGGAAGACAAGAACACACTTAGTATAATTATTTGTTAATTTATAAAACTAGTTTATAAATTAATTATATAAAAGTTTACTTATTAACTTTATGAATAAATAATTATGGACCCATTTTATCTTGGACATATTCTTGAACACAAAGTAGATGACTTAATTTATACACAAGATGTGTTAATTCATGAATTAGAGGATGTGTGGTAACTTTATTAAGTTTAAAAGTACATAAAACAAATTTATATAATTATTTATATAAATCTTTAAATTCTTCTGTTTGAATTCGTATAATAAAATATTTATTTTATATTTTATAAAAATAGTACATCTCATAAGGATCGTAAGCATGTAAAGAACTTGAAAATCCGAATTATAACGAAGGAGATATGGTATTTACAAGATTATACGTAAAAGTGTTTTTATAAAAGTATTTTTATAAAAACTCCAAGGTTTTCGAATCTGATAAAATGGAAACTTATTTTTCTGAAAAAGTAAAAGTTATAAGGATTTCAAAACTATAAAGTACATCAAGAACGGATTTAAAATGAAGATGTTACGTTATTTGCAAGTTTACGATAAAAAGTATTTTATAAAAACATGCTACTGTTCATAACAGTGGACTGTTGGGAAATAATTTTCTTAGATAGAACTTTTAATTACGAAGACGTGGACATAAGAATCACTAAAAACCGAATTAAAACGAATGAGATACAATTAATATACGATTTCAATAATTAAAATTTATAAAAAGTATTTTATAAATTTTCACTTAGTGTTACTGTTCATAACAGTACATATCAATATAATGGATGTAAAATTTGATTAGATTTTTCAAATACGAATCCATACATATAAAGAACGTATAAAATGGAGTTAAAACAAAAAAGATATAAGGTTTATAAAACATTATGCACTATTTTTATACTTGTGCGCTATTTATGTGAAATCAATTAAACTAATTATATAATATTATTATATAATTACATAAAGGTGTTAAAAAAATTATTTTTCATAAACGAGCAACTGTTGGATAAATATGACTGTGAAAAACAAGAAGGGGGGTTGAATAGTTTACCGCTTTTTAATTTAAAGTGTTTGGCTTGATTATAAAAATTTAGATTCGGCTTTATGTGAATTCACAATGTGCACAATATAAACAATTTAACTAATCAAATAAGTAATGACAAGATATGAAATAAGTATGCAAGATAAGAGATAAGAGATGGAAAGATCAAACCACAACACGAGGATTTAAAGTGGTTCGGTAACGAAGCACCTCTTCGCCCTACTCCACTCCCCGAGTGAGTTTCATAGCACACCTGTTTTACTTGTTTTACATATATTTTTTGGGTGATAAACATGCTTGTTTAAAAATTATTTAAATTGGGTTGTTTTAAATCATTAATTTGCATTTACAACTCAATTTACAAATGATTTTACATAAACATTTACATATCTCACGACGAGATACAATACTTGATTTCATTTTGGACGCCAAGTGGACATTTTTTTAAAACTTGATTACGTTGTTGTTCAGTGGCTCTCTTTTTTTCAGTTTGACTAGAGTTGCGGATATACCCACTGAGCCCACTATCATGAAATGCTCATATTACGGGATTGTAAGAGCGAATGTAAAATATATCTATTTTGGATTAATATCACCCATCACGTATTAGTAGCTCTCATCTGGTTTTGTCACAGATATGAACCAACGGATGTTTATTCCATGTCGGATTTGGGACGTTTAGGGTTTATCGTCATCTCGGGCAAATTGTTGCAATGTTTTATATTTGCATTTATACATGTCGTGCTTCATGTCATGAGATTAGGGAAAAACCTAATTACATTTTGTAATGGCGTGCACAGGTTGACAGTAATCAAGGGGAAATACTTGCGGTTCCTGATTTATACTTAAACAAACATTTGTAAATTCACAAACTTTTTGTTGACGATTAAGCATGTTTTCTAAGGTCATGAGGTACAAGAGAAACAGAGATACATGGTGGTCAATCATTTTGGAGTCATTACATAAAGATTTAGAGGCATTATATTTTAGGAATATTTGTTATGATCTAAAATCTTTACATTTTCAAGGATGAACAAGTTAAGCCGTTGACCTTTTGTAACAACATGTATTAAATCTAATGTATCATTTTCAAATGACTCATTTAGAGGTCGTTCTCTCATGTCTTGTGCGATGGTATTATGAAGTAACGCCACGGAACATCATTTCCGCTGTGACCCATTTGTTCATATATATAGGTCAATGATTGGTTTATTAATGTATCTTACATCTTTAAGACCTGACATCATGTTTGCAGTGTGTACTTATGCTAGATACCAAGTCAATCCAAAGGTTTCACATCTTCATGCTGTTAAAAGGATTTTTAGGTACTTAAAAGGTCAACCAAAATTGGGCCTTTGGTATCTAAAAGATTCTCCTTTTGATTTGGTAGCATACACTGATAGTGATTATGCTGGAGCAAGCTTGGATAGGAAGTCTACAACAGGAGGTTGTCAATTCCTTAGATGTAGATTAATATCATGGCAGTGCAAGAAACAGACAGTGGTTGCAAATTCCACAACAGAAGCTGAGTATGTGGCTGCTTCAAGTTGCTGTGGACAAGTGCTTTGGATTCAGAATCAACTACTTGATTATGGGTACAATTTTATGCATACCAAGATCTTTATTGACAATAACAGTACTATTTGCATAATTAAAAATCCTGTTTTTCATTAAAAAACAAAGCATATAGAGATCAGACATCATTTTATTAGAGATTGCAATGAAAAGAAATTGATTCAAATGGTCAAAATCCATACTGACAAGAATGTTGCAGATTTGCTTACAAAAGCTTTTGATGTAAGTAGATTTCAATATTTGATTGTTAGTATTGGAATGATGAATCTTTAAAGTCTTTTATCTCTTTATGTTTTTGTAGAGTTTTGTATGAATTAGTACTGTTATTCATGTCATTAAAAGTTTCTGCTGTTAAGTATAATTAGTACTGCTGGTTATACTTAATACTGCTGAGTTACAACTGTTAGTTATACTTAATACTGCTAGGTATAATTAATACTGTGATAATTGTGAAAATTGCTATGGCTTGTGTTTTCTTGGTTTTTGGACTAACATTTTGCAGGAAAAGCAAAGAAAAATGTTAAATTGATGATGGAAAAGCTGTTTAGAATGGAATTGGAGTTAATGCTGGTGACTCAAAGTTAATGCTGCTAGGCATAACTTACTACTGCTGGTTGTAAGTTAATGCTGCTAGGCATAACTTACTGCTGAGTTACTACTGCTGGGTCACTTACTACTGCTGGTTGAAAGTTAATGCTGCTAGGCATAACTTAATACTGCCAGATGAACGTTAATGCTGTTGAGGGTATTTTCATAAATACTTCGATTAAGGGTTTCAATCAGTCATTTAATCGATTTCATACTTTCGTAAACTCTCTAATCACAAACCCTAACTCAATTTTATCATCCATCATCAAAACCCAACACAAATGACGACCCTAAAGTTTGCAGATACTCATAACATGGTCGCATTTTTGTCTAAACCCGCAGAAAGTGATGGGTTTGAACAAATTGTGGATTTTCTGAATGCACAACCTATAAGATATGCATTAACGGTTAATCCCACTATATATATCTCTTGCATTGAACAATTCATTCACTCATTTAATCGATTTCATTCACTCATATACTCTCTAATCTCAAACCCTAACTCAATTTCATCATTCATCATCAAAACCCAACACAAATGACGACTTTAAAGTTTGTTGATACTCATAACAAGGTCGCGTTTTTGTCTTTAACTAATAAAAGTTGGAGGGTTGTTTGTCTTGAACAAATTGTGGTTTTTTTTAATGCAAACCTATAAGATATGCAATAACGATCAATCCCACTTATATTTACATTCGTGCTAATCGACACAATTATTGGGCTACTGTCAAGGTAAAAACTGTCAATAGGGAAGTACAATTACAAGCCCTAGTGGAAGGGAAGAAGATAATCGTTACTAAAGCATCTGTTAGACGTGACCTTCAATTAGATGATGAGGAAGGTATGGATTGCTTTCTAAATGCTACCATTATTGAAGAACTTACAAGGATGGGGTATGAAAAACTTTCACAGAAGCTTACATTATTAAGCATTCTCTTTCACCACAATGGAATTCCCTTATTTCTATACTATTTTACAATGCCTAAGTGCAAAGACTACTGCATGGAAGTTTAACTTTTCAAACCAGAAGTTTAACTTTTCAAAGTATATTTTTGAAAGTATGGTGAAGAACTTAGATAATGTGGGCAAATTTTTGATGTATCCAAGGTTTGTTACAAGAGAATTTATGATGCACCCTCTCACACTAAGAAGATCTTTGGAAATATGAAGAGGGTAGGAAAAGGTTTTTCTAGAAGGGAAACACCTTTGTTTCCAACAATGGTGGTGCAAAATCAAGCTGAAATTGGTAAAGGTTCAGCAATACCTACTGATCCCCATTACACACCCACCATTATTCAATCATCAACATCTCAAACTTAAAGGAAACAAGACCTAGGAAGCCAAAGAGAAAGGACACTGAGATACCTCAGTCTAGTGTTCCTATTGACAATGTAGCAGATGAGGCTATCAATGAGAAGATGGATGACAGTTTGGTGGGGCTGCATACGCTTCTAGTCTTTAGAAGTAGAGCGGACTAGCAGTGGTAACTTAATAAGACCCAATCCATGTCACACCTAATGAACAAAGTTCATAAGGAACTAGTTCAGGTGATGGTCCAGGCGTCCAAGAAGAAACCATGGGGGGTACAATTGCTCATACTTAAGGTTTGGAGTATGTTTCCAAAAAACATCTAATGATCCACTGCTCGCAAGAGGTAACACACTTCGAAGTGGTGAGGATAGTCTAAAACTTAAATAATTGATGGAGTTTTGTACAACTTTACAAACAAGAGTTCTTGCTTTGGAGAAAATAAAGACCACTCAAGTTAATGAGATTAACAGTTTGAAAAGGAGGGTCAAGAGGCTTGAGAAGAAAGATAGGAAAAGAACTCATAAGCTCAAAAGATTATACAAGGTTGGCTTGACAGACAGGGTAAAACCCTCTAAAGATAAAGGTTTAGGTGAAAAGGATGCATCCAAACAGGGGAGGATAGCTGATATTGATGTTAATCAAGACATTTACTTGGTCAATGTTCAGACTGATGAAGATATCTTTGGTGTTAATGACTTAGATTGTGATAAGGTGTTAGCAGAACCAGAAGTTGTTGTTAAAGATGTGAATTTGAGTATTGATGAAGTTAATTTGGCTCAAGCACTTGCAGCTTTAAAAAGTGCAAAAGTTCAGGAAAAAACCAATGTTGTAGAAGAGCCAAGTGAATCAATAACAAAAACACCAACACTTACAACAACAACTGCTGCTACAACAATTACAGCTGTTAGCACAAGACCCAGAGCAAAAGGGCTTGTTATTCATGAACGGGAGCAAGCACCTACACCAACAGTTTCTTCACCTAACAACCATCACGGGTCATGTTACAGGACAAAGGCAAAGGGATTATGTTGAAGAGCCTATGTAGAACAGTGAGCCATATAAGGCTTGAACCAAATAGACTTGATTGAAAGAACTTGGGTTCAAGCTTAAAGCTGAATAAGAAGAAGAAGAAGAAAGGCTTGCCAGAGAAAAAGCTCAACAAGTTGAAGAAGCCAATATAGCTTGGGATGATGTTTAGTCTAAAATTAAAGATGATTATTAGTTGGCTCAAAGACTTCGAGCTCAAGAGCAAGAAGAATTGACTATTGCAGAAAAGGCAAGATTGTTTGTACAATTTTAAGAGCAAAAAAGAAAACATTTTGCAGCTAAAAGAGCATAAGAAAAGAGGAACAAACAACCAACAAGAGCTAAAGAAAGGAGTATCATGTGTACTTATCTGAAAAACATGGAAGGATGGAAGCCCAAAGATTTAAAGAACAAGTCCTTCGCCAATATTCAAGAATTATTTGACAAAGTAATGAAAAGGGTGAATACCTTTGTTGACTACAGAACTAAGCTGGTGGAAGAAAGTTCCAAGAAATCTGATGTAGGTGATAGCACTAGAGAGCAGTCAATAAAGCAGAGTGATGAGCTAGAAAAGATAAGCTCTAAAAGCTAAAGTTGGAAGAAGACAAAGAGTCTGAAGAAGCTTAAGCAACTGTGGAAAATATTTCTAGATGATGGGAGTTGATGGTAACTATTAATATGTACCCTTTATCTACTAAATCTCTAACCATTGTTAACTACAAGATCTACAAAGAAGGAATAGAAAAGTTTTTCCCAATTATCAGAGTAGATGGTAAGCACTGGTGTATTTAACTTTTGGAAAGATGCTCTTTAATGAACTTTAACAGAGAAGACTTGGAAAGTTTTCTTTGGAAGCTAGATAGTCAAAGCTCTAGATTTAGAAGAAAAAGCAAAGCCAATGATTTACATGGATTAATTTCTTACCTTCTTAATTTAAGTCCATGTTATTGAACATCATGTTGAAGTTAATGTATGGTTAAGACTTCAAACAGGAGTAGTAAAGATGGCTGAGTTAGGAGTTTATGATTCTTGTGGATTTCTTTGTGTAACCAATGCAATCCATGCTATTTTTTATCTATTGGTTGAGAAGATGTATCCACATACAAACACACACTACATCAGATGTTTAATGATGTGAAGCTTCAAGTTGATTATGGATGTGAAATGGCATTTGAAGCTTTCTTAGATTGGTCATGAATGAAACAGCTTAAAGAATGCTAATATACTGATGAAGATACTTGCCCCTCAGTGTTTAGAAGCATCTCCCGGTGATTAATGAAGCTTTCAATATGGAAAACTTAAGATTTTGAAGAAGAATATTCAAGTTTAGGGAGGATTGTTGGGATTAAAAGCCTTCTTGAAGTTACTGCTGCTAAGGTTTGTGTTACTACTGCTAGCACAAAGTTAATGAAAAATATGCTAAGTAGTTAGTACTGCTAGTGTAACTTAGTTACTACTACTAGTGTAACTTAGTTACTACTGCTAGTGTAACTTAGTACTGCTAGTGTATATTAGTACTGCTAGTTACTACTGCTAGTATATGTTAGTACTGCTAGAGTAAAGTTAGTATACTGTGTGAAGATAGAAAAAATTAAGTAGTTACTACTGTGGTACACAGTTAATGCTACTGGTGTATAAGTTACTATTGCTGGTGTTAAAAGTTAATGCTGCTAGTACAAATGTTACAACTGCTCAAAGATTAAGACTGCTGAAAGAGTTTCTACTATCAGAGAAAGGATAAAGACAGAAGAAAGGATAAAGATTGATTAGAGATCAAGATTACTTACGTGATAAGTATGAGTTATTTATAGAATAGATCATAGAGATTATTCTAAGTTTTAGGAATATATTGTAAATCAACTAGGACTTCTTGGTGTATAAAAGGAGGTCCTAAGGCAATGTGTAATATGTGTGTTTAACGATTTGATAAGTATAGTTCATAGCTTCAAGGTTTTGTAACCCTAATACTAGGAGAGTATTCGTATTATTTGTAATAATAATATTGGAGCTTTTATTGTTGAATTATAATATTTTATGTTACTGTTTCATTGAAGAATTCTTCTTATATTAAAGATTAGATTCCGCATAATCTTTAGTATTATCAAACAAAGTTTCTTAACTAAATTTTGTTAGATTTATCTAGCATAACTAATCCTTAAACAAGCTTAAGGAATTCGATCATTAGAAGTTAACTGGGATCTAACAAAACCCATTTAGTACATATGGGCCTTTTGCCATTTGGTAAATCCACCAGGGTCCAAATCTTTTGTAATTTGAATTGTAGAAGCTCATCCTGCATAGCTTCTATCCAGCTTGGATCCTGCATTGCTTGGATTACCTCCTTGGGTTCTACATGTGATAAGAAGCAGGCAAACAAGCAATTTTGAAAGTCTTTATGATTTGTTCTTTGCTGAACTAAACTAAACAAACCATGTTCTTCCAAATTCTTTGTCATTCTTCTTGTTTGAGGTGCTGAATTCAAGTCTCCAATAATTTGTTCAACTGGATGATCTTTGTGTACTCTTATAGTTGGAATAGGATCTCGACAGGTATAAAATGCTTCCAAATTGTTCATCGTCAAGCCTCTACACACATCTTCATCATCACCTTGAGAGTTTAAATATTCTATTATCTTCCAAAAGCAGACAATATTTAAATCAACTGGATGTTCAATGCTTGTTTTTGCTTCCAAGAGCATTAACCTCTTTTGAACTAAAGCAACTTAACATTGTTAGTGCTGTTAACATTATCTTCCTTCTCTTGATCATTACTTTCACTCTATCTTACTTGGATCTTATAACTTCTTTTCACATTCACTTGAAGGTTTGGATCCATCATCTTAGAACTTGTTTGGATCTTGGAAAATAGTGGATGGAATTCCATATTGTTTGCAGAATGTAATCTTGATATGGTTCTGTCTCCATTCTTGCTTTTACCTGCATCTCACATGCATTTTGTTCATGACTATTACCATTAGACTAAATTTACTGCATTAACTGCTTATAAATCATTGAACTTTGTTAGTGATCAATATCAAAAGGCCTATTGCGTACCTCTTCCTGCTATATTAGGAGTATTCTCACTAAATTACGGACTTGAGTGTTCTCTTTACTATCCTAGTTCTCACTGTTGAATACCTAAACACTTTACTATTGTTTGAGTACCAACATAGAATCTTCATCAGCCTTACCATCAAACTTGCCTAAGTGATCTATGGTATTGAGAATTGTAACAAGACACCCAAATGGTCTCATAAAGCCTAAAGTTGGTTTTCTACCAAGAAAAAGTTCATAAGGGGTCTTGTTATGAGGCTTAGTTACTAAACAACTTTTTGCACATTCAAGCTTGTTTTAATGCTTCAGCCCAAAACAGTGTGGTAGCTTAGAATCGCTAGCATTGTTCATAGTAGCCTCAATTAGTGTTCTATTTTTCCTCTTTGCTAGTTCAATATGTTAGGTGTTTTAGCTACACTAAATTCTCTTGAATTACCTTTTCTCTCACAATACTGATTCATCTCCTTATTCTTGAACGCGGTTTCATTGTCACCATAAATACCTTAACACTTTGATCTATTAGTTTTTTCTACTCCAGTATAAAGGACTTATGAATGCCAAATAGTCTCTTCCTTAGTAGCTAGAAAGATAACCCAAGCTAAACCTTTGTAATCATCTGGGACATCTATGAATACATATTTTTCATTAAGTTTTTACAAATGTTGGACCAAACAATATCATGTGCAACATATGTAAATGTTGGTCGATTGTCTTACTGAGTTTTGGACTCTAAAAATGCTCTATGTGCTTTCCCCTTTTGACAAGCAACACAGGTTTGATGATTTCAAAAAGTTTTGAAGTAAACCTCTTAAAAGATTTCACTTAAACAGTCTTATTCATAGTTTTCAATATTATGTGTTCCAAAACCTCCTATGCCAAAGTTTAGACTTTTCTATCAGATGTTTCTTTTAAAAGAGACAAGTTAGACCCATCCTTTAGGGAACAATATTTTTTAAATCAACATTTTACATATTTTTCTCTTTCTAGGAACTTAAAGTAAAACATGACTGTCATAAGTTAACTTAAGTTTGGAGGATAAAACAATAACATTCAGTGTCATTAAAGAGAAACACTTTTCTTTTTGTCCCATTTTTATGAGACACTAAAGAGGTTTTAATACTTTAACTCTCATACAAAATACACATTTCTTAAAATCTAAATTACCTGTTTTGATTGTACCTCTGCTTGCTATGATTTTTCCTTCCTTTAGGGTTTCCTTCCATAAGGCAAATTTATCTCATCAATTTCTTTAAGTCGTTGTAGATAGATCATGTTCTATGTAATATGCGCTTGAGCATCCACCTTTCAATTACTCCTTTCTCCTTACAAATCTTGTTGTGGATTTGCCCTGCACATTAGGTAGAAATCAAGTCTCTTTTGGGGACCTATGCCATCACTAACTTGGATCTGCCTTGTGCATCAATATAATCAAACCTTTTTAGGATGGTTGATGCACTGTTGTTTTTAGAAACATGGTCTATTAATTAAGTCTTTGGTTTCCAAACCCAACAAGCTGAGGCCTTAACAGCATTAACCTGGTTTCCCTTAACAGCATTAAGTACTGCTTTTGGACTAGCAGTATTAACCTTTTGATTGAAATTACTATTTTTAGTTGTTGTTTTGTTGTTAATGGGCCTTCTAACAGTTGAATGTGCTTTATTAAAAACATTTGTCATTGGTCTTGCACTATTCACTGTTGTTCTAGGTTGAGCGGTATTAACTGGTCTAGTAGTAGTAAGTGATACTAGGTCAGACCTCATTAATACTGCTTTTGGAACCATGTTACTTTTAGGAATGAGGTGAGTCATTCTAGAAAAATTCTGGTGATTCACCCTTTGAGTATAGTTCCACACTGGTTTTACCATCTTTTTATTATTAAACTGTCTCTTATGGTTATTACAATCATACTGCAGGTGATCAAAACTTCCACACACCTAGCAAGCTTTGTTAATCATCTCAAAATTACTCCCTAATCAATTAAGACATCATTGTAATTTAGTTTCTTTGGGTTTTTTAGGACCTATGTGTGTTCAGCCTATTTTGATCACCTTGTTTAACAGTTGTTTTCCTAGGAGATTTTACTTGCTCTTTAGATTTAACAAACTCTATTTTAGCAAAAGTAGGTTTAACAGTTTTCTTCTCTATCTTAGGCTTTGACCCAGCTTCATCCTCACTATCTGATATCCAATCTTTAATAAGTGGGGGACCAAAGTTCTTCTTAACAACCTTAAGCTTGTCTGCACTAGCCTTAGCTTCACTAGTGTCAACTACAGCCTTTTTAACTGTAGGCTCACTAACTATAGGCTCATTCACAAACTCTTCTAGACCAGAGAATGACAAATCAGGTTTTGGAGGCATAAAGTTTCCTGTATAGGGAGGCTTTGAACCATTTGGAACAGCATTGGAACAGATATATACCCTATAAACCTATTTTGTACTTATCAACTATCTCACAGTTATTAGTTTGCTTAGCTTTTAGATGAATTCTCCAAAAAAAAAAATTTTCTCACTGTTAGCTATTTTCATCTTTTTGGGCGTTTTTTGAACTTAGTTCCAACTCCTCCTAAGCTCTATAATGTGCTACTTGCTCTTAAATGAATCTCACGTTTTAGACCTATGATATTTTCCTCGTAAACTGACTCATCCTTTTCTTATAAACTAGATAGTCTTGCTTCTACAGTCTCATAAACCTATTTTATAAAGCCATTAAATTTAACTTAGATGTCCTTAAGTCTTTTAATAGTTGTTCATTTTGTTCTTTAAGAATTTTAACATTTTTCCAAACAAGATGATGAACAGTTTGAATAAGTAGATACCTCGAGTTAGAACTTGTAAAAGTGTAAGCCATGAGTGCAAAGTTAGTGGGGACGATCTTTGCCTTGACACTCCAATCATAACAGATCCATACAAGACACCAAAGCATTAGAAGTTGTTGTCTCCACTGGCAAACTCCTTTTGTGTTCTCTATTAGGTTTTCTTGGTTCCTTAGAGCCTTACACTCCTTGAAAAGTGTCCCCTTTGCGACGTATGTAACCCTCCATCTTGGATCTTATCAAACCTAATGGTCTCAGTACCATTCACATAAAACTTCCTTCCAGTGTCTTCAGAACCTCCTTACCCTCATTATTAGCATAGCCATCTGCCACCTTAAATCTATCTCTTCTAAATCATTAGGATGAATTTGTTGCAATTCATTGTCAAGTCCCCTTTTGTTCGGACTATTTTGGTTGACTTGTAACTGAAAGCTACGGATGACAGCATCACTCAAGTTGTCAATTATTGTTGAGTTAACAGCAGTAGCTTGAGTGCTAGCAGTATGTGCACCATGAGCAATATTAACTGCTCCATTTGTACTGCTTGGATGCTGTTTAAGACACTAAGGCTATGTTTTTGTGTGTTTGTGCTGAGCTTGATGTCCCTTTGACATATGGTTCATTATGATCTATAGGTTGTTGTAAAGATCATCCAAGCTTAATGTATCTATAACTGGCTTGTTCCTTCACACAATGGTATGCGTGTTCCATTTTGGTGACAGACTTCTTAAGAACTTCTGATTCACATCTTCTTGTGAGATAGTTTCACCATGAATCTCCAACTGACTAATAAGCTTTTGAAGCCTATCAAAGGTTTGATCTAAACACCTCATAGATAGATGCAGAAAAATTTTCATATTGTTGCTTTGTTAGAAGATTCTTTGAGTCTTTTTAGTAACAGCATTCCCTCCAAACCTTCTTCTCAACACGCCTGACAGCAATGACTTGGCATCTTTGATGAGTTGAACTTCAATTGATGTTTATTGGTATGCCCATCAATATAGTGCTTCTTGCCTTGAACTCTAACCTCATTTGTGCCTTTCTCTGCAGCGTTTGTCAGGAGCAATTGTTAGAAATCTATCCCTTCAATAACTTTTTGTTATTGGAGTGTGATATTACCATCTCTATGACTTTCACATAGAGAAAGGGTAAAATAAAATCAATTTTCAATTCGTGTTTATACTATTCCATCATCATTACAATGCTCATACTCACCTGGTCTTGAGCATAGGCACTTGTTGATTGCATGTCACCATATGTGTTGAGTCATTGAATCCATGTCTTCTCTTAGAAAAGTTTCTCAAAGCAACAAGCTTCATACCACTTGTTATGATCCGTTAATTCTAATGATCGAATTCCTTAAGCTTGTTTAAGGTTTAGTTATGCTAGATAATTCTAATATAATTTAGTTAAGAAACTTTGGTTTGCTAAGACTAAAGATCTAGCGCGAATCTTAATCTTTAATATAATGAAGAATTCTTTAATAAAACAGTAACAAAAATAATATAATTTCAAACAATAAATGCTCCAATATTTTATTACAAATATACGGAATACTTCTCCTAGTCTTAGGGGGTGACAACAACCTTGTAGCTTATTGACACTATACTTATCAAATGTTAAAACACAGCATTTTTACACATTGCCCTACGACCTCCTTTTTATACTCCGAGGAGTCCTAGTTGATTTAAATATAATTCCTAAACTTAGAATAATCTCTTTATGATCTATTCTATATATAAATCATACTTATCACGTAAGTAATCTTTAGTTCTCATCGTCGATTCTTTATCCTTTCTTTGTATTATCCTTCTCATTTTTTATGACAGTAGAAACTCTTTCAGTAGTTTTAATCTTTCAGCAGTTGTAAATTTGTACTAGCAGCATTAACTTCTAACACCAGCATTAGTAACTTATACACCAGCAGCATTAACTGTGTACAAGCAGTAGTAACTACTTAGAATATTTTCTTCAATCTTCACCAGCAGTACTAACTTTACTCTAGCAGTACTAACATATACTAGCAGTAGTAACTAGCAGTACTAATATACACTAGTAGTACTAAGTTACACTAGTAGTACTAAGTTACACTAGCAGTACTAAGTTACACTAGCAGTAGTAACTAAGTTACACTAGCAGTACTAACTACTTAGCATATTTTTCATTAACTTTGTGTTAGCAGTAGTAACACAAACCTTAGCAGCAGTAACTTCAAGAAGGCTTTTAATCCCAACAAACTCCTCCAATTCAGAAGGTGCCAAACGATAGGGAGACTTCGCAATCGGTACAGCTCCAGGGATTAACTCAATCCGGAACTCAATTTCCCAGAGAGATGGCAATCCTGATAAATCGTTCGTGTTAATACAAATATTCGCTCAAAAACAATATTTATATTTAATGATCTTCATGTTTTGATAATAACAAATATAATGTCATACTACGTAAAAGTTTACGTAAACAAGTTATTTAGTCAAAAGTTTACTTGACTGTCCGACAACTCATCATAAGGTATGAATATGGCCTTTATTAACATAGTTAATGATCAAAGATATATTATCATTTGAAGAAATCTTTTCTAATCAAATGAATTAAAGCAACACATGGATTAATTTAATAAGCTAGTTATTTTGAATCTTGTAAGGACAAATAGGATTAAAGTAAGTGAAAACAATCTTTCCAATCTTCCCAAATCTATTAAATCTTTCTTATAGTGTTAGAAATATTTTTTTCCTAGAAGAATCCTTTAACTTGTTTTAATAAGTACAAATCAATATTTTTGTATAGATTTGGGGTTGATTTATCACAAAATGACAAATTGATATCCCAGCTCCTCCCACGGATCCACAAAAGTGCTGGACAGATTCCAGGGTTTCCCTATGGGGGATACTTGGGTTCGCAGGTTTTGTTCCCCTCAGGGACAGAATTTAATATTTCTATATGGTTGCTATAAATACCAACCTTATTCTTTCATTTTATACATACTCTTGACATATATTTTTCCACAATATATTTTATCTTTTTATATATTCTTTGATCATTATACGTTGGTTACATTAATCTTTTATAAGTGATCAACTCATTACACTCTTTCAGTGATGAAACACTCAAGAAGACGTTTCAAGATCAAGTGCTAATAGTTTAGTTTGTATGGAATCATGTTTGTGATTAATTCATTCATCTTTGTATATCTTGTGTTGTGTGTTGTGTGTATCTATATGTGTATGATAGGTTAGTTATTTAGGCCTCAAAATACAATAGTGTGTTAGATTGGTTCTATCGCCCGAAAGTAGGGAACTCGGTATTTAGCTTAGTACCGAAAAAAGTGTAAGCGACGTGTACGGTTTTCTCCGCCAAAATGGAGCTTGTTGACATAGTGCATTGAAATACTCGAGTTGGGTACTTGGGGAGTGGAGTAGGGCAAAGAGGAGCTTTATAGCCGAACCACTATAAATCATTGTGTCTCGGTTTGATCTTTCTTATCTTTACTTGCTTACATTTAGTAGTTTGTTTATTTAATTATTGCATCGATATATATACACTTGTGTATATCTTATGAATTATCATAAGTGACATCTAATTTTTTATTTTAAAACAGTTTTAAAAATTATTCAACCCCACTTCTATTTTCATATATGTGTATCAGAAGCCTTAGGTTTTTCGCCCCAAGATCTTTAACGTATGATTATACATTAAAGCTTGAATCGATTCTATGGATTCGGAATAAATATCTCAGTACGGGAATATATGCAAAGACCACTTCTTTTTGAAAGCGATCATATTATTTATTGGAAATATAGATTTGAAAATTATGTGAAAGGCAAAAGATTTAGGTTCTTTGGGCATATTATCTTGAATGGTGATTTTCCGCCGGTTGCTAGAAACAAAGAAACCCAAGTTTTAGAAACGGTTCCTTTTGAACAACAAGATGATGATCTTAAAAAGAAACTCGCTAAAAATAATGAAGCTAAAATGGTTCTTTATAATGCTTTACCTAAAAAGGAATATGAAAGAATTTTTATGTGTAAAACAGCTAAAGATATTTGGCAATCGTTGTTAATCACACATCAAGGTAATAGCCAAGTAAAGGATAATAAAATTGATCTTCTTGTTGAACAATATGAACAATTTTCTATCCTTAGAGAAGAATATATTGATAGCGGTTTTGCTAGATTTAACACTATTATTACTAGTCTTAAAGCTCTTGACAAAGGCTTCTCTAGCAAGAACTATGTTAGAAAGTTTCTTAGGGATCTACATCCTAAATGGAGAGCAAAGGTCATGGCGATTGAAGAATCAAAAGATTTGTCATCACTAGCTCTAGACGAGCTTATCGGCAATCTAAAAGTACATGAAGTTGTCATGGAAAAAGATTTTGAAATTTATAAAGGCCAAAAAAGGAATGAATTAAGTCCTTCGCCTTTGTAAGCTGTAGAAAGAGTCTACAGTTGATCCGTATGAAACTTGACTTCTGGAAGCGAGTGACGAAGAATATGCTATGGCCGTTAAGGAACTTTAAAAAGTTCTTTAGGAAGAAAGGATTAAATTTTGATCGGAAAACCAAGAAAAATAACAGGAACAAGTCATTCCGAAAAGAGATGAGAAGAAAGGAAAGAGTGACCGGAAATGTTTTAGATGCGGTGATCCAAGTCATCTCATTGGCGATTGTCCAAAAACATCTCGCAACAAAGATCATAAGGTTTCATTGGGATGGCTCTTGGAGCAGATAGCCCGAGATTGACGCGAAGACAAACAACGACGAAATATTGTCTCATGGATCAATCATCCAAATGAAGGTAACTTCTTAACTCTTCTTGCTATAGTGTGATAATGCATATTTCTTGATACTGATAATGTGCAAATCTGACATACGATAGACTTATGTGAAATTAGCATTAAAAAATCATTAACTCAAGAAAAAAATATTAAAAACTAAAAGAGGATATGTTAGAAAAAGAAATTTTAGAATTAAATGAGAAAATTAAGAAACTTGAGAGAAGCAAAGAAATTGAAATGGCGTGTAAGTCGTGTGATGAACTTAAATTGGAAAACGCTAAACTTAAAGAAACTCAAGTTAAATTTGTTAAATTTGATAAAAGTGCTAATTCACTAAGAGAAATGTGTAAATTAAACATCAAAAGTCACTTAGTTGCAAAATAGCTTCTAGGATTTGATAGCAATTTAAGCGGTTAACAAGCGAAACTAAAAACCATGAGTTTCGTTGGTATCGATTATGCTGAAAAAAGTTGATGAACGGATCCACCTTACCTGGATCTGTGAGACGACAAAGATAGCAAAAAAAAGGGTTGTTAGAACATGTTTTTAGTTCTACTATGTCTTTAGATCGGATTTTGTTATTACTAGGAAGAAACTAATACATAATAGCATTGATGAGTCAAAGAAACCTTCTTTAAAACCATCACTTAAAAGCGATATAGGTTATGTCAAAACTGAGTCTAGATCAAAAACACCTCCACCTAGAAGAAACATTTCTTCCCAACCAAGATACAACACACCACAATCTAGGAGAAACTCTAGAAAACCAATTCATCAAAACTTCTATCTTATGAATTGGAACAACCAACAAAATCAAGGCTTTGTACATATGGGAATTTGTATCCCATTTCAATATCCCAATCAATTGCAACAAATGCAAAGGATGTACAACACTAACATTTTCAGACCTATAAGATATAGGGGACCAAACTCTTAAATTTGTTTTTGTTGAAATATGTATGCTTGAGAACATGCTTGGAACCGGATTAGTGGATCAAAGATAGTAGTTGCTCCAAACATATGACTGGTAACAGAGTTTTCTATTTTACCTACAAAGGCATACGATGGAGGTAATGTTGTTTTTGGAAGTAACTTAAAAGGAAAGATCATAGGAAAAGGTAACGATCTATTATGTACACTCTTCACTATATCTATGTAGAAACACGTAGATAATCCTTGCATTCTCACTTTACTTAGTGTCCGGTCAAAAATTTATGACAATAAGTGTAAAGTTTTATTCACGATGATGGTCTTAGTTGAAATAATTAAAATGGTTAAAATTATAGGAAACAGGATTAGGAAAAATGGTTTGTACTAATGAATTTAGGGAAATAATTCTCCAAAACAAATTATGTCTCGCCATGTTAGTGGGAATAAACATCTACCTATATGGCCATAGAAGACTTAGTCACGTCAAATATGATTTAATTCAATCATTGTCATATAAAGAATTAGTTAAGAAACTCTACCTAAACTAAATCATGATCACATTTTTTTGTTGACTTGGTAAAATTAGGAGCAAGGCTTCATGCAAGTCATAAAGCTAAAAATATGGTTTCCACTAAAAGATGTTTAGAGTTATTACATATGGACTTATTTGGTCCATCGGAAATTAAAAGCTATTTTACTGGAGGTAATTTATACACCTTAGTAGTAGTAGATGATTATTCTAGGTATACATGGACTAGATTTCTAAAGACTAAAAATGAAGCTTTTGAGAAATTTGAAATATTAAGTAGGAAAATTCAAAACCAACTAGGTAGTTCTATATTGCTCATAGAATGGATCATGGTCGGGAATTTTGATAAGGGAAGTACAATTCGAAGCTTATTGTGATGCACAAGGCATTACTCATAACTTCTCGGCTCCACGTACTCCATAATCAAATGGGGTAGTGGAAAAAAAGAATAGGACCTTACAAGAGATGTCTAGGACCATGCTTAATGAACAATCCATTCCACAAAAGCTTTGGTGTAATGTCGTTGATACGTCAAATTATATATTAAATAGAATATTAATTCAACCAATACTAGGAAAAACCCCTTATTAAATATTTAGAGGTAGAAAACATTCTTTAGAATATTTTAAAGTATTTGGAAGCAAATGCTTAATTTTGAATACTAAAGACTATCTAACCAAGTTTGACCCAAAGTCATACGAAGGTGTTTTTCTAGGGTATTCTCAATATCGCAAGGCTTTAAGTGGTTTAATATAAAATCACAAATGAAAGTCGAAGAATCACTCAACCGTGAATTCGAATGAACTCTCCTCATACCAATTTATACACCATTGGGTTGATGATGATGTTGGTGAAGAAGCCATTACTAAGAAATACAAAATAGTAAATAATAATGAAGAAGATGAGTCGATAGAAGTTGACAAAGTCGTTAACATTAAGGAGTCCAAAAATCATCCACTAGATCAAGTCATAGGAAATCTTAATCAAAGAACCTTAAGATCTCAAGCCTAAAATCATAGTAATTTCTTTTGTTTTATATCTACAATAGAACCCAAAAATGTCAATGAAGCATTAAAAGATAAAAGTTGGGTTGTAGCTATGCAAGAAGAACTAAACTGACTCTCCGAGCAGCTAGCTAATGAGTATTGGGACATAGTCCCCTTTTACCTATACTCGCCTCAATCCGTCATAGTAACTCTCTCGTTTTTGGCCTTTAGAGAAACAAATTAGATAAAAATGGCAATGTATCTAGAAACAAGGATAGATTGGTAGCACAAGGTTATAATCAACAAGAAGGTATAGATTATGATGAAACATATGCTCTGGTAGCTAGGTTAGAGTTAATTAGATACTTCTTGCTATTGCTTGTGAAAATGATTTTAAATTATATCAAATGGATGTAAAAAGTGCTTTTTCTATACGGTTTTTTAAATATGAGGAGGTCTATGTTTGTCAACTCAAGGGTTCATTGATTTTCAGAAACCAAAATTATGTTTAAAACACTTAAGGAAGGCTTTATTATGGTTCTTAAGCAAGCTCCTAAAGCTTGGTATGATATACTAAAAGCATTTTTGATAAAACATGAGTACTTAATGGGAATAGTCGATAACACAATTTTTACTAAGAAATCAAAGTCAAGCCTTATCAGTATTCAAATATATGTCGAAAGACAATTTATATTCGGTTCAAGAGTCAAAATTGTGTGATGATTTTGCCGAAAATTCATGCCGAGAGTTTGAGATGAGTATGTGGGCGAGTTGAACTTATCTTGGTCTTCAAATCAAACAAATGGAAGACGGGATATTTCTTCATTCAATCCAAGTACATCAGGATGATGTTAAAGTAGTATAGATTGGAAGATTCCAAATCCAACCAAGACTCTGATGTCAACAGAGATACAAGCTCACCAAGGACGATGATAGCGACTCTGTGGATAGCTCTCTGAAATTATCGAGAAGTTTGATGGTGTTTATCTTTATTTTAAGCAAGTAGGTCCCTATATTATGTTTAGTGTTTTCTTATGTGCTCAGTTTCCAAGAAAAATCCTAAGTCATACCATTGGAAGCCGTTTAAAGAGCATTTTTAGGTATATTTGGGATTTGACGGTAGGAACTAGTCACTTAGGATTATGGTATCCGAAAGGAACCAGAATAGAAACTATAGTTTATGCCGACTCTGACCACGCGGGCGATTACGTTGATCGCAAAAGCACTAGTGGCGTTTGTACGTTCATGGGATGTTGTTTAACATCTTGGTTCGCTAAGAAACAAACGGCCCTTGCTATCTCCACGACCGAAGCCGAATATGTCTCCGCCGAAAAGGCAATGTATCATACAAGCAAGATGAATGAAACAAGCTTATATGACTAAGGCCATACGATCTCGGACAACGTTCCGATTATGTGTGACAATAAAGGAGCTATCGACTTAAGTAAAAACCCCGTACAACACTCTAGAACTAAACATATAGAAATCCGTCACCACTTTCTACGCGATAACGTCCAAAAGGGCAATATTTCTATCGAGAAAGTTGCATCCGAAGATAATATAGCCGATATATTTACTAAGCCTTTAAAACGTGAAGTATTTAATTATTTAAGATTAGGATTAGGAATGATGGAACTTATCATGGATAGTGATCCTTCATCATCCAAAAAATAATCGTAAGCAGAAACTCTAATGAAGTAATTATTCATTATTCAATAAGATGTTATTTCATCATTACTAATTTCCTATAGTACAAAACTCCCCCCTCTGATCAATGAACAGAATCGAGATTAGTATTTTACTAGATAATGAAAATAAAAATATCAATATTCATTATACCATTGGATCTTCAAAATTACCATGTATGGTCAATACATGAAAATATTACCAAATTGATTGAAAAAGACGAAAAGAACAATCATCGAATTGCAACTCACACTTGTGTTGACGATGCTTTGTTAAGTCTAAGATGTTCAGAAAATTATTCGTGTTATTAGCAACTGGTCTCCAAACTTGTGCTATAAGATTAACACCACTCCTAGTAGGATTCGACTACGTTGAAATTCCATCGGGAAATTCATGACAAGTTGCACGATTCACTCAAAACTTGGACGTCGACTCCCAAAAACTTATTATCTCATACCCCTTAATAGATATGTTTAAAATTCCAATTGCCCAAAAACATAACCCACCTTATCTCAATTTGCCTCATAAAATCATATGATGTATGTATTTTGGAAACTAGCGGACCACGGGATCCACCATAAAAGGAGCCTACCCATTTATACAATACCTCAAAATTAACCACAAATTCTGGTGCATTATTTAGGTGGATCTGTGAGTCACAGATAGGGTGTAAATAATGATTTTTAAACAAATTGGGACCACAACAAGCTTAAAAAACACACTCATGAACTACATACACCAAAACCATCAAACAAACTAACTTTAATCGGCAATCTGGAGAAACTGAATATACCAAGATTAATCAACAAATCATCAATCTTTAACAACTATTGTAAGTGATTTCATCTTATTTTCTATTTAATTTCATATCTAGGGTTTTGATTTTGATCAAAATACATAATCTTGGGGCTTTTAATTTTGCTTTGTAATTATTGTTAAATTAGAAACTAAGAGTTTTAACAATTATAAACTACTTTGATACTCAAAAAGCATAATTGAAGCGATTCGCCAATAATCAATTTTCGACAAAAACCCCAAGTTATGATTTTTACTTCTAGAAACTTCTCAAAACAAGGGTTGTTTAACTACATTGTTAATACAATGCAAAAACATTTTTCGTAGCCATTAAGATCTTTGTATATGTATACGAATGTAGAACTCATAAGGCCTTTGTTCTGATTCATTTCAATTTAGAGCAATATTAAACATAGGTTGTGCATTAAGGTTTGTTTATTATTATTATCATCACCAATTTCATTTTGTTAGAGTCAAGCAAACCGCACCTCCACATCAAGTCCATATAGACACACACTTAAAGTTTACATTCTGTCTCTACTTCTTGCTTATTGAGTCATTGTTATTTACCTATAGGTGAAATCACTACATAAAGTAATCAAATGGACTACAAACGAACTAAAGATTATCTACCTAGAGTTCATCGTTCAAGACAAATGGATGAAGAACTTAGGGATTCTTACCGCATTCTTGAAAAGCGTCTCTTCCATGAAGGAAGAATCGTTACTCCATCCTTCATTGCCGAAAACAACATGCTCCCTTTCTTTCAAGCTATAGGTTTCGAGCCTTTTCTCACTCTCAATGAACCCATATGTCCTAGATTTGTAGTTGAATTTTATCATAGTCTTGAAGTCAAAAGAAATGAGCTTGATATTCCTTATATTGAGTTCAAGCTTGGTCAATTCACCTTCACGCTAACTCCATCTCGTCTATCTCAAATCCTTAAAACTCCTCACGCCTTAGAAACCTTTTACACATCCAAATGGTCACTAAACTCTCTTGATAATCATCCCAATAGCAATTACTTTGGCCCCAAACATGACATCGTCAAAAAGGCAATCACTACTCCTAGAACCACTCAAGCTCAACTTCTAAGAGACCCCAACAAGCTCTACATTGATGACATTCGTCCTGATTTGAAAGGATGGGAACTTTTCTTTAAGGAAAATTTCTTTTGCTCTATTGACAAAAGAAACAAGGTGAAAGCATGCACTGCATACATGCTTTACTACCTAACCATTGGAAGAAAGTTCAACTTCACTTCGATGATTATTTATCGAATGGAGGAAGTCATAAAGAAACGCAAAGGTCCCATGCCTTTTGCCATGCTTTTGACTCGTCTTTACAATCATATCCTTACCACAAATCCTCAAGCCATTGTCCCAATTGCTAGGTTCACATTTCATGAACATGTCATGGACCCTCTAGACATTTCCAAAAATCCTAGCACAGAAAAGGGAAAGAAAATTACCTCTCCCCCGATCATCTCCTCTTCATCTTCATCATCCGATGATAATGAAGCACCATCTTTTCTCAAATTCTATGATGAGCTATCCGACAGTGAGGATTTAACCAAAGCACAACAAGAGAAGAGAGGAATGTTTAAATGTTTGAATCGATATGTTGGCACCATCTGTAACACCTCCAAAAATGGATCGCAACAGAATATGTTTCCGGGAGCGTTACTTCATATTATCATTGCTCAAGTCATGAGAGAACGATCTCTAACTGTGTCATTTGAAAAGTAATCTTGTATTGTTTAGACTCCAATACACATCAAGTAAGCCAAGCATCTAATTCACCTGAGAAAAACATGCTTACAAAGTGTCAACATAAAGTTGGTGAGTTCATAGGTTTTTGTAAGTATAAATGTTATGTTCTGGTCGTTTTTGTTGATATTTGCGACCCACGGATCCACCATATGGTAGATCCGTCTGTTGCTTTGGTGGATCCGTGGCTCATCCAGGCCAGGCGCCAAAATTTGAAATTTCTTGATTTTTAACTTTTTCTACTTTATCTTATAACCATGCTATATGATACTATGTGGGATCTTAAACCATTGAGGATATATGATATGTTCTTCCATATAATCCAAGAAACATTATACAACTTATATCACCACTTTCTCCTTATAATCATCACCCTCAAACACCATTTTCTTCACATTTTCACCACATTTCTCACATACAACCTTGCTAGTTCATAGCTATGACTAGTTCATCCAAAACAAATTCACCAAACTTCAAAAGAAAAACCGCAAGAATGAGTGTCAAGTATCCAAACTATGTCAACCTCACATCCTCAAGTGAAGAACAACCAAATGAGAGAACTCCTTCACCACCTCCTAGAAAGAAATCACTCTCACCACCTCAGCTCCATCAAAATCAATCTCTAGCAAAAGCACACACTACACCTCTTCATCATCACCAAGTGAGTCTCCAACACCAACCCATGTTGCACCACCACCTAAACTTCGTTTTGTCATTCTGATAAAACTTGAACCTCAAGAACTTCCTCCACTTCAAGTGTCACCAAATGATCCTTATGTTCAAACCATGGATAATTGGCCACCGGGCCCCTCTAATCCATCTCCACCACCACGTGTCTCTAGACCACCTCCTGGTTTTCCAAATCCACCACCCGGATTTGAACCATTGCCATCAACCCAACCTTTGTTTGTCAACATTAACAACAACACACCTCTCCTCAACAACAATGCACCTCCACTAGAAAACATTCACCATCCACCACCAAATCTTAGAAATCAAGATTTTCCCAATCCTCCAAACATTTTGGATTTTGTTCATCCAAATGACATGCCTCACCTCCACAACATGTTTTGTCAATGTTGTAGCACCACAAGGCATGAAATCCAAATGCTCCGAAACCGTGTCAACTACATGTTCTCCTACATTCGACACCACCTCGGCCCTTCATCACACCCACCTTACTTTCCGCATTAGCCGCATAATCACCTCACCTCACCCCTCAGATTATATGGGAAAATGTTATCTATCCTAAGATTTAGGATTTTTAATTGTTTTCTTTAATTTTCTAGTTTAAGCTTATCATGTAATGGCTTTTACGCCAAATTTTATGTTTTATCCTTTATAATGGATTTAACATTATTTTTATTTGTTGTGTTGATGATGGATGTTTATTGCATAAAATGTATATGTGTGCATTTGTGATTGTCATATATATATTTGCTTTCCTACTAACTTTGTTTTGTAGCAACGCATCTATAGCTCGATTACTTGGTGCCTCAAGCAAGGGGAAGCATACACCAAGGGGGAGCACTTGCAATTTTGTAGTTATTTTTTACTCTGCATTCATAACCATGTAACTTAGCATTCGTAAAAAATAAGACTTGCAAGATTCGCCTCTAAAACACTTCTTGCTTCGACAAAAAGGGGGAGAAAATATGTAAACTCGTCTACTAAATACTTATTTAGTAACTTTTAAATAAGAACGAGTTTATATTTTGTCATCATCAAAAAGGGGGAGATTGTTAATACAAATATTCGCCGCAAAAACATATTGTATATTTAATGATTTTTCATATGTTTTGATAATAACAAATATAATGTCATACTACGTAAAAGTTTACGTAAACAAGTTATTTAGTCAAAAGTTTACTTGACGCCGACAAATCACTTAAGGTATGAATATGGCATTATTAAACATAGTTAATGATCAAAGAAAAATATTATCATTTGCATAAATCTTTTCTAATCAAATGATTTAAGCTAACACATGATTAATTATAAGCTAGTTATATTAATCATGTAAGACAAAATAAGATTAACCATAAGTGGAAACAATCTTTCTAAATCTTCCCAAATCTAGAAAATCTTTCCTTATTGGTGATAAGAAATATTTTCTTCTAGAAGAATCCATTAAACTAGTTTTAATAAGTACAAAACAATATTTTGTATAGATTTAGGGTTAATCACAAAATGACAAATTTTGTCCCAGCTCCACCCACGGATCCACCAAAAGCACTGGACGGATCCAGGGTATGGGGGATCCGTGGGTCGCACGTTTTGTTCCCCAGGGACAGATTTGAATTTCAAATGGTTGCCTATAAATACCAACCTCATTCTTTCATTTTATATAACTCTTGACAAATATTTTTCTCACATATATTTTATCTTTTATATATTCTTTGATCATTATACTTGTTACATAATCCATTACAAGTGATCAACTCATTCCACTCTTTAGTGAAGAACACTCAAGAAGACGTCAAGCTTCAATTGTTAATAGTGTAGTTGTGTCATCACGTTTGTGATAATCATTCATCTTGTATATCTTGTGTTGTGTGTTGTGTGTATCATATGTGTATAATAGGTTAGTATCTAGGCCTCAAACAACATAGTGTGTTAGATTGGTTCTATCTCAAAGTAGAACTCGGTATTTAGCTTAGTACCAGAAAAAGTGTAAGCGACGTGTACAGTTTTCTCTGCCTAAAGGGAGCTTGTTGACATAGTGAAGATAAATCTCAATTTGATACTTGGGGAGTGGAGCAGGGCTGAAGTATGGGGAGCTTTTAGCCAAACACACTATAAATCAATGTGTAATCAGGTTTGATTCTTCGATAATCTTTACTTGCTTACATTTCGTAGATTGTTTATTTACTTATTGCATCGCTATCATATACACTTGTGTATATCTCTTGAATTCACACAAGTCGACAATCTATGTTTTAATTTTCAAAACGGTAAAAACTATTCAACCCCCCTTCTAGTTTCCAAAGTTCAGAAACACCTCGGGAAAATCTCTAACCACAACAATCTCTTCTTGTTTCTTATCGCTAGCCTTAACACACACCAAAAGTCTTGCTTTCTCTTCTGGTCTTTCTCCTAATACTCTAAGTACCTTGACATCTAGTAGTGGTATCCTCACTACTTTCTCATGATAAATTATTTTATCCTTATAATTAGACAACCAATCCATATCTATAATCACATCAAAACTCTCATGCCCGTATAGTATCAAATCGATGTCAAAGACATAACCCTCAATTTCTAGTTTGCAACCCTTAATGACCTAATCAATCTTTACTAGCTGCCCGCTAGCTATCTTAATCTCATATCTGAAACCTAATTCACTGGGCTCTATGCCTAATAGAGGTATAAAAGTAGTGGAAACAAAACTAATATTCGACAATCCGAGAGTCAATAATGATCGTGGCAAAAGTGATTGTTCAAAGTAAACGTACCCGTCACAATGTTCAGATCCTGACGTGCTTCCTCTGCTCCTAACATGAATGCCCTACCCCTAGCTTCTTTCCCTTGGTTTCTATGACCTTGGCCCCTATTATTAGCAACAACTTGGTTTGGACGGTTTCCTCCTGGTCCTTGTGCTCTATTCAATCTAGGACATGCCGGTTTAAGATGGTCGGTACTCCCACATTCATAGCATGCTCCACGAGCAGGTGTTGGGTTCCTTACATTTACTAGGTTTACATTCCTAGGCACAACTCTACAATCCCTTGCCAGATGACCCAGGCGGTTACAATTGAAGCATGTGTGACAAGGTCCTCCGGGTGCATGGAAGAAGCTGCAGGTGGTACACTTGGGCCAAGCACCCGTATTCTATCTTCCTAACAGGTTTGCGGTTGTAGCAAAAGCATTTCCAGTCCTAGTCCTCTTATTATCGTCCCTACCATTCTTATCCTTGCTAGGTTCTTCCACATTTTCTCCTTTCTCAACCTTCTTAATTGATCCATTTCTAAAAGCCTCATCGGTCCGTGCACCAGAAACCTGCACAGCCTTCTGCATAGTCTTTGGCTCTGTTGCTTCCACCATCCCACGGATATGTGGAGCAAGGCCATACATGTATCTCTCAATCTTCCTACTTTTTGGAGTCACTAAATGAGGAACTAAACCAAGCCAACATCAAGAAACCTAGCAGTATACGCACATGGCCACCTCGACCATGGCGTGATTCCACAAACATCAGTTCCACTTTTGGCATCTCATGATTAGACAAAACTCTTTTATCATCATAAACTTAAAGTCATTCCATGACATACTAACGTTAACTTCCCGGCTTAGCGTGCGGATCTAAGAGTTTCACCACATTAAAGCCTTACCCACAAATAAACCAGCAGTGTATTTCACTTTTTGGTCAATACTACAGTCACACATATCCTGCACGGACTTCATTTTCTCAATCCATCGAGTAAGAACTACATCACCTCCCTTACCATCAATTTCCTTAGGGTTACAAGCTAATAACTCCTTATATGAACAACCTACCCAGTTGCCATTCCCTAACACATTCCTAACGATCACCTGAACATATCTCATTATCCACATTCCATTTTGATTCTAACATTATCCTTGGTTACCAACCTGACTAAAATGGGGTACAGAGATTCTGCAATTGTTGGACAATGATTGTCGAAAGTCGGTGCTCCTCCTATTCCCCATTGGACTCCCACTACATTCCATTGACTCCCCTACATTCCCATTGACCATTTTAGTTTCGCAACACGCTCTCATTACCTCCCCTAGGTTCCTCTATCCGAACCGCCACCTCTACCAACTCGTTCACCCGTTCCCCCTCCTCGTGATTCACAATAGCCGCCATCAAAACTTCGAGTCCTCATCCTTGCGGCATTATCATTGAGGGGGAACAGGGCAAACGTTTGGTAGTTAGGAAGACTAAACATATAATATAGAATATCTTCTATATATTAAAATATATACATAATACCCCTTATGGTGGTCCAACATAATTGTGTGAATGAGTAATTATCAAGTACGAGTAAGTTATGGTACTATTTTTAAATACGTTGGCCAACCATATTATATTGCATTCCTTTCCCAGTCGTACTATTAATAGTCACACATCTCACTGACTGACATAATCTAAAGCCCAAACCCGCAACACGAGAAGCAATCATAGCGAAACACATCGCACATAGATCCTATACGCAACTAAATAACGGATCTTAGGTTATAGTCTAGGCCAATCCACCAAGTTCTCTATAACCTTGGCTCTGATTACCAATCTGTCACACCCCGACAATGGTGGAAACTCGGGAATTGATCAATCATAACACAAGATACAATATAGAGAAAACTACAATGCATAAACTTCAAGTGTTACAAAGACCATCAACCTCAAACAAACCTCAAGTGATGTCCCAAATCATAACCTAATCCATAATCTCTTACAATTCCAATTGCCCACAAAAGGGTCCGAATCCAAACTTAACCAAAACTTCCAAATACTAAGAACCAAACAAATAAACAAGCAAGGCTTCACACGAAAGATCCACACGAGATACTCCTAAGCCTGCTATCATATATCACCAACCTATTCATCTTTCACTTCACCTAAAAATGATACTCGAAAACGTCAACAATAAATGTTGGTGATCTCGAAAGGTTTGACCGTTATACCCAAAAAAGGTTGTGCCAATATCTCAAAACAGTAGACAATAGTGCAATATGACAGTGAATATATGAAGAGATCATCACCCCATGACTATAGCATCCTCGCTCATCATGTAAACCCGACCTAGCAACCCGCTAGTCGTATAACACGCCCTAGCCTCCCCTCTATCCAGGTAGCAAATTTTCACTTACGCAACTAGAGCCTAACCAGTTGTAGCACTATATCAGGCAGACCACAACCCTTGCCGGCCAAACACAGTACACCAAGTAAAAAACCACAACCTTGCATGCCAAACAAAGTACACAATGCAAGTAAAATCACAAACTTTTGCATGCCAAAAACACAGTACATCAAGTACAATCAACATCACGTAATATCACACATACAACCATAAGCACATAATTGTCCCAAAAACAAACCACATTTCACATAGTTCAATTCAAAACAGTTCAAAACACATTTGAGTATCATTTTCCCCCAACGAAAAAACAGTAAAATGGGGCTACGAGAACTCACCTCAAGCAAGTCTTAAGCAACCAAATCTCAATCACACAAGCAAATGCAACGATGTCCGGCACATCGACTTTTAGTCCAGTTAATGTCCCATTAAATCATTTATTTCCAAAAAAGTCTTCACGTTTGATGCATAGAGGCTAGATGTGTTGTACAATTACCCATAACAATTTAGTGGTGTGATGGTTGACGTCTCATCCCAAAATATCTTGTCAATCCGATATCTCAACGATACATACTTATACTATTTAAATAAAATAGCTAAGTAATATAAGTAAATATTTATAATAAATAATTATAAATATATCTCGATAAGTCCATTCGGTACCCTTAGTTACCATAAAAATAATCATAATATGGTTGAAAATGAAACGTTTATTCATAATAAACATATTAGAGAAGTTTCGAGAAAAATTATATTTTTCGTCTTTTAGTGAATTTATTAAATAAATAAAATAATATTTTATTATTTAAAACCAAAATCATGTTCTTAAGTAAAATTTTCTAAGTATAAACTTTTTATAAAATTTCGACATGACCCGTACGCTATATAAACGTTTTTCCAAGGTTTTAAACCGTAATTTCAACACTTTTCACCATTTCGACACTTTTCGACAAAATTCTAAAATCTCAATCTTTAACGTTTACTAAAACGTTTTTCCCAAAATAACGTTCAATATCACTTCGTAAATACATTTCACTTTCAAAAATCCGTCAAAAACTCTTAAAATGACTAAATATCGCTTATTGGGCTTTAAGGCCCAACAAGGGTCCATTAAGGTATTTATAAGTCCAAAATACGTTCTAAACCCAAAACTAAGGTCCATTTATATACATAAGCTCATACTAATAAGTAGAAAATAACCCGGACCACAATAAGCCATCAAATAAGCCACAGCTTATTTGTGCCTAATGGGTCGTGAGCCCAAGAGCTCCAAAAATCAAGTCCGTAAGCTCAAAAATAAGCTAGTACGCTACGTATAGTATTTGGTTAACACCATAAGCTATAAAAATAGTCCACGAACATACGCCATACCACGAAAATAATCAAAATCACTTCCCTTGTGATTCTAAAATATGACGTGAGCATATAAGCTCAAAATAAGTCACGAAAAGCCCACAAAATACGCTATACAAGCTATTATTCAAAATACATTTAGAAGCATAATGGTTATCTCAACCATCACGACCACAATACCAAAACTAACAAAACCTTATCCTTGTTTCATTTTATTCAAACACCCTATATGACCGTTTCGTTTCTAAAAATTGATTTTTATGACGATCAACTTGTACAACTAACATCTATGCATCAATATAAACCCAAGAGGACAAACGAAATGTAAATTGGAAACTTACAAATAATCATCAAAATATAGATTTTGACAAACGAACCTAACAACCCAAAAACGTTGTATAAATGGATACCCCCTATTAGAATCAAACCCCAAAGTTCTCTATATCACCATGAATCATGATCAAAGTTGGAAAATATAAAGGGTTTTGTTTGGTGCTTATTTCGACGCAAGAAGAGAATGGGAGAGAGACAAAATGATTTTTGTGTGTTTTTTGTAACTATGTGTGCTTTTGAAATCAAATGAGACATGTAAGGATGCATGAATGGGACAAGGTTCCTAGAAAAGGGCCTTGTGGTTCCCTTGTGGTACCAAATTCGTCCAAGGCATCCTAGGGGGTCTCGGGAACTTCTTTTCGTGTTGGGATCACTTAAAAGCTCGTAAAACTTAACCGTAAAATATTCCCCCTAAGTTAATTTATCATTTTTATTTCACCTAAAAATACTTTTCCATAACCTAGAGTATTTTACAACGAACAGATTTACAACTTATAAAAAACCCTTCAAAACTCATTTGGACATTAACGGACATGTCAGGACTCGTTTTTTGGCATTTCTCAAATTTCACGGGTCAACCACCCGAAACTTAACTAACATAATAATAACCTCTAAAAAAGACTATTATTCACAATAAACCATAAATTACCACAATTCTCATAAAATCATCACCGTCAACACGGTATAAAAATCTGAATAAACTGTTAAACGTCAAATAGTCAAAGGACTAAAAATGAAATATTCAGAACACAAAAGGGGCAAAGGTTACAATGTCCCCGGGGATAGTTTTTCCCAGCGACATGTTGCCGGAGAAACGCGTCTCATGTCGTCGGGGCAAGCAGCGACTGTTGTAGTGCCAGCGGTTTCAAACGCGCCTCTCTTTGTCGGGTTGGTGATTTTTCGTTGTTTTTAAAATCGAAATGTGCCATCTGTTTCATGCGCGTATAAGTAGTTTAGTTGCGCCTGTCCTTATCTTTTTGTGTTTTTCCATATTAAATATCAAAGCACGCATACACTGGCGCATTTATGGGCCATTTTCATAAATCTTTATTGCGTCATTCATTCTTGTAAAGTCATGCCATAAAGTGTCCATTTAAGAAATTTTCTCTTGGTTTATCCCCTATAAAAATAGGATATTTGGGTTATCCGGGTTCGGGATACTTTGGTTTACCCCGTATGAAAAAGAGGATACTTTGTTTTATCCTAGTTTGGGATACTTTGGTTTATCCCGTATGACACATTGGTAGGGATGAGCACGGTACCATTTTGGTACCGTACCGGCATCGTTTTCGAGGTAGCGTATTTTTTCCAGACCAAAATATGTAGTCCCGATCACGGAACCCAAAGATATACCGGTACCGGTATCGGTTCCGGTACCGGTTCGGGAAACCGGTATTATACCGAGATGAGTACCGTTTATCCTCGCTAAAAGAATTACCTCATCCATAGACTTCCTACAGTTTTTGTTATATTAAGCAATCATTAGCAAATTTACAATTCCCAAAAAAACTTTGCATGAATAAGATGCAATTTGCTCTATCTGACTTTGTGGAAAATATACAACCACGTTTTATTTGGTTTGGTAAAGTGGTTAGAGGACCAGCACAAGCATGCCAAAGTTGCATGTAAAACTGAAGACTCAAAATTTTTATATTTCGCAGACTTTGAGCTTAAATTTGATGAGCTTAAAGAAGCTGATAAAGATGAACCACAACATGATTCAACACTATGCACTTTATGACCAGAAATATAATTTTCACACAACTGTTAAGCCTCTTTTTGTTGCGGTACTAAAATCGGGATTTCCCGTTTTGGTACCGTACCGATTTTTAGTGCTACCGAATTTTTTTTTTGAGCGAAATTTATGGTACCGGTACCGTACCGGATAGTAAGAACCGGTACCGGTACTAGTCGGTACCGGTACGGTTTCGGTACCGTACCGTTTTTCCGGTACTAATGCTCATCCCTACACATTGGGTTATCAGTTCATGACTTTTTGTTTTGTAGATCAGTCTCCGCTTGCTGTCGGATGTCTTCATCAAATAACTAGTTATTAATATAATGTTTTATATTGTTTTTTGCTTTAGTCTGAGCTTTCGCGATTTCGTCACTCGGACTGCGAGGGAGTACTAAAGGATAAATTAGTTGGCCAAGCCCGGTCTGTGGGCTTTGGGTCCATTAGGGTTATGTTTATGCTACTTTCATAATCTATAAATAATGATGGATAATAATAGAGTATTAACTAAGGGTTTTCACTATTCAACAATTTCCAAAGAGAATTCCATAACAGTAACTTTCCAATTCTGGGCAGACTTCCTGTGCATCATGCCTTGTAACTTTCTCAATAACTCTGCAGAGTATATACATTGAAAAAATAAGTGCTCACTGCATTTTCAACAAAAGGTGCATTTCACATCATTATTAGGTCTCCATTTAAGAATTTTGTCCTGTGTCATTAACATCTCTTGAACAGCCATCCAAAGAACAAAGGAATGCTTTGGAATACATTGAGTAAACCAAATCAGAGAATTCCATACTACTTTTTGTCTTGTTCCACTTGTGTCTTTCCACACATTACTCACAGCAAACTTAACATGCTTTCCCATATTAGTTTTTGATTGCAGTCTTACGTACCTATAAAATATATAATAATAATACTACTTAGGTAAATTCCAACTATTCACCTTTAACCAAGGTGAAAAGTTAAGACTTACAAAAATAATATAATATATATAATATACGTATGTTTGACCGGGTAAGTATGATCACCCGGGTCGTTTCCCCAATGACCAGTGAGATTGAAACCACGTTTTCGTTCGGATCCTGATTTGAATAGAACAAAGATATTTTGGATAAGCTATAACTACGAAATTAAGAAGCAACAAATAATGAAAATTAAGCAAGAAAACAAATTTTAAATCCTAAAAATGTAAACTAAAATTTTACTAGATAAAGAAAAATTGCCTAAGATTATTAAAAACAAAAGCCCTAATTTTTATCTTTTTATAAAAGTTTAATTAAACTAATTAAAACTTAACCCTAATTATTTATTAAAACTTAATAAACTAATTTAAAACTTAATTAATGGACTAATGGTGCAAAAGGAGAAGGACTAACGGGGAAAAACTCTAACTGACAGGGAAACTGACTGAAAAACAACTAAGATTGAAAAGTTACACTTTCTACCCTGAGAATCTATCCCACAAACAAACTAAGAACCCGAATTAAGTGAAATGAAGAAGTGGCTAAAATTAAATATCAAAAAGCAAAGCTGTAAAAGAAACTAGTGGGAACAAAATTAATAAAGCTACTAAGGGCTGAAACTCACAAATAAGCTCCTCAACAGAGCTTATCTTTAAGCTGTACAGAAGGAGGGCTTTTTCCCTTGGTTTTAGAAAATAAGCTATAGAAATCTCAAAACTAGATCAAAATGAAAAAGGAAAGAAGTTCTAAAGAGCTTATGATATGCTTAATCTATAGATGAAAAGAAATTAAAGCTTAAACTACTTTTATGCTACTGAAATTGATCATAAAATAAGCAAACTCAGGAAATAAGCAAAAGAGCACAAGTTTCAAATGAGCTTAAAGGCTTAAAAAACTAAACTAAACTCTAAAACTTAAAGGACTTATAAAACGACTTATAATCTATCTAATTAAGCTAGAAAATCTAGATCCATAAGCTAAATTATCAAATTTAAATTCTAAAGTTTCTAAGTACTGTTTTTGGCTTTTTAATCTTTTTTTGACAGCAAAAATAAGCTAAGATAATAAGCTAGAAAAATGCAATTGAGACTAAACTATATTAAGCTATATTAAAACTTAATCCTATCTGAATTTAATAAGCTAAATCTTTAAAATTACTTATAAATAGGCTGAGAACACAGCAGTACTAACTTTGGAAGTTAGTACTGGTAGTGTAAAAGTTCAGCAGTACTTTCAAGAGAAAGTACTGCTAGTGCAATTTTGACTTTTGAAAACTAAATAAGCAATGAAATAAGCTAGAAAATGAAAACTAAAACTAAATTCTTAATAAGCTAAAGCTAAACTTAATCCAACTGAAATTAAAGCTAACAGTACTAACTTATGAAAGCAGTACTAACTTGGAAGTTAGTACTGGTAGTGTAAAGGCTTCGGCAGTACTAACTGAGGTTAGTACTGCTAGTGTAATTTTGAGATTGCACGTAGGTCCTACCTAATCAACAGGATCTAAATGACCTTACAACACTACTATAGTCCTTTAGATAAATTCCAAAGAAACTATGAAGACAATAACCGTGAATACAAATATTGATGCCGGCATATCAAAATCTATACCAAGATGACACAATAACTTAAGCTAGAAATACTATTACTATTACTATTTGATTGCAAATGCTCAATCAACCGATATATGTTACAATACTATACTACGTTCCTTTTTATAATCTTAAGGAACCCTAAACGCGTTAAGAGATAATGCTTATCTCTTCCTAGATTAACGCTAAGAGATAACTATTACTTTAATTACAACCAGACTTAACTATTTGACAAAACAGTATTAACTTTAATACTGCCAGACCTAAGTTAAAGCTGGCAGACTTAACTTGCTCTACCAGACTTAACTTCTATTACTAACAGTACTAACTATCCTTATCAGTACTAACTATAACTAACAGACTTAACATTAATACTAACAGTATTAAGTCCGTTTACAATATTTTTTCCTAACACAAAATAAGTTGATAAGCACATTAAGACCTCAAACATATGCACTACTTTTAGATTTAAAGGAATTTTTGACAGCTTTTAGCATTTCTTTGGCACAAAAATAAGCTTCAATAAGCTTAAGCCAGAACTTAAAAACCTAAAACAGATAAAGTCTAACCACTAATGAACACATAAAAACTAATTTTAAGAATATTGAACTAAAAATAAACTAGAAAATTAATCTGTCAAAAATGACAGTTTAGACTTAAATATTTTTGGCTTTTTGATTTTTTCTTTGACAAAAACTGAAATCTAAAAAACTAGGACTCATAACTTGACTCAATGACATGAAAAGGATTATACTAGACTAGTTTTAAACACTAAAAATAACAACTTAAGAGTAGTTTTTAAAAAAATTTACCAATAGGCTAATTAAATGACTTTTTAACTATGAAATTTTGCAAATAAGCTCAAAACCATAAAACTTAGCTAAAAACATGTTAAAACTGATTAAAACTACTAACTAGACTGATTTTAAACTAAAACTAATTGGCTTATTAGCCAAAAGATGACTTAGCAGTTTTAATCTTTAAGTTAAAACTGTTATCCCAAACACCCCTTTAAATTTTGAAACTCTATTTTTAAGCTAAGCAAAACCTAGTTAAGCTCTTGAATTTGGAAAACAGATAAAGCACCTAGAAAATAAAGGACTAATAAGCAAATTCTAAAGAAAATAAGCACTAACTTATAAGCTATATTAATAAGCTAAATAAACTACTTCAATGACAGATTTAAGAAAACTAAGAATAAATCTAAACTAAACTATAAACTAAGCACATAAAGCTAAATTAAAACAGAATAAGCTCAAATAACAATAAGCACATAATAAGCAGAAGATAAGCAAATGTAGAAAATAAGCTCTAAAAGGGATTTTTGAACTTACAAAAACCTTTGCTCAAAACAAGGCTAACACATGCTCAAAAGAGCTTATCAACAAGCTCCAGCATAAGCTGGTAAATAAGCCATATAAGCCCTTCTATTTCTGGCTTATCTTCCCAAATGGCTTATTTTGAATTTGAGGAAAATTTTGGTGAACAACAAATTCAGTTTAGCTTTTTAGAAAGCTAAACTGAATTGGACTAGCTTATTAGTTAGCAAAAGAGCTTAATGAGCTTATTAGCTTATAACAAAACACATTTAAACCATAGTTTCTTAAGAGTAAAATAGAATTTAAGGCACAATATAAACGAAATTTGAATTTTATTAAAACTGAAAGTGATTACAAGCTTTTGAAAATGTAAATTACATCAAATGAAAGACATTAAGCTAAAATAAGCTACTAATAAGCTACTCCTACACTAATCCTACTCCTAGATGATATTGTTCTGTGTGTGATGGGCTCTTTATATATGGGTGTAAAGAAGCTTCTAGCCATCCAGGACGCTCCCCCAACTCTAATCCAGGCCCTTCAATCAAACCGCCTTAATTATTCCTTCATCTTGATCGTTGGATTGTGTACACGTCCCTTAACCAATCAAATGTATTGGGATTTCCAACGTGGATAAGTAGGTTGTCAGAAGTGTCAGCAATTGTTTCTAGAAGCACGGAAGAGGCGTGTGATTGGTTGATTTTACCCTGCGTGTGTTAATGGAGGTAAATGGGAGGGAAAAGAGACGGAGGAACAGTAAATTTGACCCTGTCTCTTTTATGGTTTGACTTGGTATGTTATACTTGGGGTGTTTGACCAGGGATTGATTGGGCTTTGACCTTATATAAATAATTTGGGCCGGGAAGGTTAAATGATAATGGATTAGATTTCTGTGTTAAAGTTTATTAGGTTTAGGGTTTTAATAGATACAAGATTAGTGGGCTGACCCGGCCCAGTAAAATGGGTACGGGTCGGCCCATTAATAATGTATACGCCTTCGGCTTTGGTTTTTTCGCGCTCAATCCAATCCCGTGCTCGGCTTTGTCCGTTATGCTTCGTTTTTGTCCTTTTATTGAATATTCGTTACCTGCAAGACACAATTCACAATACAAACCAATACAATGTATTTTTCTATATTTATTGGTCATTAATGGTCTTTTTAGCTCGTTTTATTAGGTAAAAGGTATGTGTATTTAAGTACATACCACTGTTCCACTTTCAATGCAAGAAATTGCTTATCAACTTATTTTCTTTTTGTGACGTTAAAATGTATATACATGGCATTGACAATGTGTATTCGTAGTGGATGTATGCAATTGGAGTAGCTGGAAACCCAACGCTCAAGTCAAAGAGGCCGGTGTACTGCACCTCCGCAAATTCTAATGCTAAGGAGGTATCAATTTTTTTTCTTGAAAACTCTTAAAAAGTCGAATGACTTTGCATGGTATTAATATTGGGAAGTTGATTATGAAGGTATCAACGAGTCTGGAAATGTCTGATGCCTTTTGGTTTGATTATGTCACTGCAAAATGACAAGTTAGTTCGGTTTTTTTACGTGGTAAAAAACTATGAAGTTATATGCTTTTTTTTACTCCTAACTGATAAAGCGTATATTTTAGGCTTAAAGTATAAGAGCTAATGGCTTAAACTAGAATGTTATATAATATTTATTTGACTACACAATGAAACCGTATCCTTATTTCTTTGTACGTGTTTTCTTTCATAATGCTACTAGGCTTTAGGTGAGTTGGGTAGGATTCGGAGTGGATATGTAGAAATCGAGTCACGTTTAAAAAAATGACTTAGGTTCTCTTTTATTCTGGCCTCAAAGTTAAGCTAAGGTAGTTTATTTGGTGTCGAGTCTTAATGGTTTCACGAGTTAAATGAAGCTTCTACGTGGCACAAATTCATTTAAACTAAAAGTAATTCACCTCGGAGCTTCCCTTAATCATACAAACTACACACACTACTAAAATTCACCATTTTAGTAGGGGACATTTCATATGGCAGTATGGCACAAACCCACACAATAATAAGAGATGGATGATTAGCCTAGAATATCTAAAGTTCTAAACGATAGTTTGAAAAAAAGCAACCATGTCAATATGGGCCTGAATGAAGGCTAAACTGCTACAAGTCAAACCTAAGCCCATTTTACAAGTAATTTATTTTGACATACATGCATTTTAAACACTCTGAAGTCCGGATCAGTTACAACTCTTCTTCTTTTACATATACGCAACACACCATCTATACATATTATTTTAGCAAATGAATTATTTTTGTAGGGTCAAGTTATATACAACTTGCTAGAATGGAAAGCTTAAATGTTCAAAAAGACAAGTTGAATATATGTCCAATGGTACAAGCTCTAAGCTCATTTTTGTTTGACCAAAATGCATAAAAAAAGGAACTTTACAGTTTTGGTATGTTAATAGTTAGACTTTAACTTGGGTAGTGAATATAGTCTTAACCGGTCTATGATCTGAAAATTCCGATTCAGTTCTCAGAGTTTAATGTCCCAAAACCTGACCCTAAATATGTGAACCAACTTTATGTTAATAACCCCAAAAGGTTTGTCTTTTTTACGGCATGCAGCTGAATATTCCCCAAGCCTTAACTGAAATGATTAAGTAGAGGCAGCAAAATCAGTGGTCTATCAAAGTTTTTAATTTAGTATAAATAAATTATATTATCAACGGCTTTTACTGATAGATAATGTTGCTTAACATTAGAGGCCCTACTTTGTTCTATGTACTCCAGCTTATACTCAAAAATTATTATGCAGGTCTCCCCGTTTACAGGTGTATGTGTATGTTCTGCTTGCAGTACGGGAGAGAAAGAATGGCAACCGCATTCTGCTCATGGCGAACTCAAACAAAGATGTTCTGCTGCTCCTTTGTTAGCCCGTGATACAAAAGAGAAGGGTGCAAGATCAGCCAGGTGAGAGATCAGCGAAAATTCAAGTTAACGTGGAGGGCTAAGTTTTCTTACGAGGATTCTAGTTATTTTGTCATACGTGTTGCCGTGGATTTTAGCTATTCTTTTGAATTAAATGGCCAAAAGCCATAGCTGGACACAAAGTCCAAGACAACTCCATAACCTCAAAAGTTTATATATCCTCTAATCTGTTTGGAAACAAATGACCTGAAGCCTCCCAATGCACCAGAACTGTCTTCCCAATTTCAAGAACTCTTAGCCGCGCATTGTCTCCCAACTTAAGAACCTCAAGACCATGAATGATATATCTTAGTCATGTTACTGGAAAAATTTTGTTCCTTTGGGAGTTTCAGACAAAAGCTTTAGAGATTGATATAAAATCTACGGCGCAACGCGTGCCTTTTATTGAGTACTGCGAAAAGCTTCGGTATCTAAAGAACTATGGGTACGCATAGCCTCTTTTAGTTTAACATTAAGATCCTGAAAGCAAAATGTAACTAGATTTGTTCTTGCCTTAAATTCAGCTTCCTGAATCAATTGGCCTTCTCCAAGATAATGAATAAATATGATATGGTTAGGGACTTTTAATATAATTTTGTATAGTGATCCCAACGGCATTCTTCAAAAAACTAGGGTCGTCTTTATTTTAGTTTCCTCATCAACTGACATAGTTGTTTGTTACAGCTGCAGTTTGACATCTGAAGGTGGAAACAAGGACATTATTTCAGGTATTTGATTTTCAGTCCTTCAAATGATCGACCATACAGAGACGCTTTGTGTTCAATCAATTATTTTATATAGATTGTTTCTAGAGCACTAATCATCTCTGATTTTAGGGGCTACCAAGTCTATCTATGCTCCCGAACCCTCTGATGTTGGAAGGATTCTGCTTTGTAAAATACTACAGTAGTTTGTATACCTCAGTTCCTCCCGGGTTAGCTAAAGTAAGTACTTATTAGCTTAAGGATCAGCTGAAAAAGGATTTTAGATAAAGTTTATTAGAAATGGTTTTTTTGCTAACGGAATAGCTTTTTTTCTAATAGAAACAAAGTTTATTGAGTTTTCGAAACACATTTGATAAGGAATGTTATGAAAACACTTTTTTTGAGCGATTCAAAATGCTAATGAGTACTTATATATAAAGTGTTTGGATAAGCTTAATGAGATAATCACATAATAAACCAATAAGCGTGTAATTAAGCTTCGCCATACACCAATTCTAGCTTAGTATTTGTTTTTTCGTTGATGGCAGTCGAGTTTTTCTTTCATTTCATTCGAATACTTGATGAATTATTGAATTTATATGTGGATCTGATTCGTTGTTTTGGTATTTGTTATAATATGGTACGGTTGTTTAAGTATTTGTGACAAATAAATATAGGATCGACTAAGAGAATGAAACAAATCTCGACCGTAATCGTCATGCTGTTATTACAAATTAGAATTAAGGGTGTTTTGTTCACGTTATTTAGGTGCTTTTTAAGTTATTATGTATCAAATATCATGAACTTATCTGGACGCTATCTAAAAGGGTGGTTCTTAGCCTTTTGAAGGCTTAAAAATGATTTATGTTGATGTTTATGTTTTGCAAACACACCTTCTAATTTGTGTTGATTAAATAATGATAAAGTAAACTTTATAACTCTTCACAAAGCTAATCACTACTTTTTTAGAAAGTGTTAGGATTGTATAAGCTTATTTTATAATAACCCAAGTAAGACATGATTAACCTTACATGAACACCCCTAAAGGTGATTTGTATTTAACTTCATGTTGATTTCGTTGAGTTTTCATTTCCGTGTTTAATGCTTTGTTTATTTGTTGCTTTTGTGGAAACAAACCTTTTGAAAAATATCTTTAGATGAGTTTGATGCTTATAATAACATTAGAATTGTCTACTCGGTGTAATGTGTTTGTGTTATTTCTTAATATGTTGGTATTCTTTAATCCTTTGTAAATAACGACTTTCATATAGGTGTGATATTATTGATTTGATATGTTATTATGGTGTAGGCTATTGGGTTGTTATAACATGATATACGAAACATTAATTATGTGAATGAATGAATTATTTGGTTTTGGTTTGGTTATGGTCATACAGGTTGATGTGTCAATCTGCATGTCATATAAGTTGAAACATCTTTTTTTATAAACATTATATGAACACTAAGTATGTATGTATCAATGTGCACTTTTGCTGTTTGAGTTTGCTGTATTTTATGCAAGCAAATTGTCTTCGCTTTTCTTATGTTTGGATTTTTCCTTTTTCCTTTAGGTACTTGACCATTTGGTTATTCAAAAACTAAATGCCGAGGGAAGGTTGGAAAAGAAGGAAGCAAAAAAGGAAGTGGGTTTGACAAGATATCAATCTGTGACATGTTATGGTATTTGAAGAATTTGGAAGTGGCTATCAGGGAATTAGCAGATTGTTTGCTTTAATGTTTAAGAACGAGTTAACAGCAATTTTGAGCTTCGAGGCAGAGGAATTATTTAGGGAAGAGAGAAATGATGAAAAAAAAACAAAAAGCGTCTTCTAAGCATGGATATTGATGAAATTCTTGCAAGAAGCGAAGGTTGAACAGAAAGGAGCCGAATAAGAAGCAGGGCATGAATTGCTGAGTGCATTTAAGGTAAGAATTTCATATATATATTGCATTAGTTCTTTAGGTATTGGTCTTTTTTCACAAATTTTGATTTATACTTTGTACGCAAACATGTATAAGCACTTTCTCTTATATGTGTTACAGGAAGACTGTTATGACTTGCAACCTTTTAAAAACTCACAGACCGTTCATGCCCTGACGCCTCAGCGAGTGCCTACAGGCCATGTGTTGGGCCAATAAATGTGTAGCCTGCTATGGACTTGAACAATAGAAATGCCAAACCTATTCGTCGATGTAATACATTTGCTTCTCCTTTATGGTTAGGTATTGCTACTGTAACTGTGCTATGCTACATTTGTGCTCGTGTTCCCATCACATGATATAAAAACAGTTTTCAATTGTGTTATACATGCTACATTTGCGCTTCATTGCAATAAAATACCGAATACACAAACATCCCGCCGCGAAGCACGGGTTACCATACATCCGGGAGTACTTTTATCTAAATTGACATCCCGCGCTCCGTTGCGGAGCGCGGGTTATAAACCTCGTTATAATAATACTTGAGGAGGAGCTGAATAAAGGTGATAACATATGTTGCATAAGTTTTAAAGAAGAGAAGTGAAAGGCAGAAAGAAAAAAAAAGAATGATGATATATAAGAAATGCTATGAAATCTAAAAAAGAAAACGAGAGTTTCTCTATACTCTTTAAACCGGGACTCTGCATTACTTTACTTTATAAGCGGTCAATTAAACAACAACCGGAATATATTAGTAAATGGGTTTTGCTAACCAATGCCCACTGGGCAGATGTTAGTGTGTAATTAATATTCACAAACTTTCCTAATTAACATAAAAATGCATTAAATTCGGGTTCAGTCAAAATCATGTTCAAATATAGCAATTTATAGGTTTATTTAATGTGTATTTAATGTATTTTTATGTTAATTATGAAAGTTTGTGTATATTAATTACACAGTAACATCTGCCTAGTGGGCAGTGGTTAGCAAATCCCTTAGTAAATTTAAGCTTACTAAAACTGTGAACAAACACTCAATCAAATATATCACTGGTAAACTAAATGGAAACTATAATTATTAAAGTTTGTTTGTGAAAGCATGGGACCAATATCTTTCAAGTTCCTTGATTAAAAAAGGACAAAGACTTGTCGATTTAAACAACATGACTGTAATTGTAGTATATTTTAGGGGTGACAAAAAAAATATTTTCAATCATTAAAAGCTAAAAGTATCCATGCATGATCTTCTTCCTGTATTTTGGTACTGTTAATTTTACGTTACTTAGTTTTCGTACTTTTGTTTTTTTTTCCCTTATACTAATTGTGTATATTTAAAGTACATTTTATCCCTTAATTACGGGAAATGTACGGGATGAAATCTTAACAAATCAAACTTTTTTGTTATTTAGTATCAAGGGAAAATGGAGCTTTTAGGTTGAATTTTTTTATATTTTGTTCTTCTATTTTCTTTAAACGGAAATAGAAAAACCTAAGGTGAGTATCTTCCTAGCTCCTTATGCACAGCTGTGACATCAACCTCCACTATTCACCTTACCGTTCTTCTGACCTTCTCCTACTATATATTACGTACATCGCTCATCCTTTAATTTTTATCATAATACACAACATCCCCATTCATTAGCTCAGTTCTATATATTATCCAACTCAGCTAATTTACAAATTAAACTTAACTTGTTATATATCATATCGTCGGTTCCGGCAGTGAATGATAGTAAATAAAACAGTATTTTATGTAAGCCTTAAGCCCTTAAACTTCTGGAATTTGGAATACTGGAAATGAACGCACGATACATCAAACTATTATCATTGATGGCTAAAAATTAAATGGCACTAAAGTCTGAACAATTTTTTATACGTTTTGTTTTTGCTATAACACGTTCTGGCTTCTTATGACTATGGGATCAAGATGTTTTCATGTTTTATACTATTAGTGGTAATTCTTATGAAGGATGAGAAGGTGTATCTTATGACAAGCCGGAGAATAAAAGCTATCAAGGTTTAAACTCGGAATAAAGATATAAATATCAATGAATTTATGTATCAAGTATCAACTTATCAAATCCATGTTGCTACATATACGAATTATTTCTTGGTTGAACAACATTTTGGAGAGTATATATGTTACTGGTTTAAAACATTTTTCTAAAGAAAATTAATTTTCATTATGAATCCAATCAATCCAATTAGGACAGGATTTGTTTCTCATATGAAAAAGCCACAAAAGTGTGATAAGATTCTAATTTCCATCACAAAAGATGTCTTTCTGTAAAAGTTTAGGACCAAAGCAAGTCCTATTCTGACATATACAATCCATGCGGTAGCTTGAACAAAACCACATCAAGACTAGTCCTTGCCTTTGGATCATATCTATCTAATCAGTCCATGGAGTGTTGAGATACACAAAGTGTCTTCAATTATAAACATGGTTTCTATTCTGGATATACGAGCATCTCATACTCATTTTTACAGGACCGTGTTACTAAAAATATGTCCAATTTTATGACTAATTTAACTTGCTAGCATCTTATGGGTTTCGGTACATGGATCTACTTTTTCACAAGCTAATACATTATTGTCACACTGTCACTGTTGTAAACATGCAATTACACATGTTTTTAGTTATATCAGTTGACGTAAGTTTCAATGTACCTATTAACCTATTTTGTTAAGTACATTTATTTTATGACACAACAGTCAAATAAGATACTCGGCAAAGTGTTTGTATGACAGTTTTTACAGACTCAACTTCACTTTTTTCAACTTAATAAGCTATACTCCGTATATCTCTAATATATATAAAAAGAAGGCTTATTTGTTAAAAAAATCATCCTAAGATTGCTAGTTCTCTAAAGGTGGAGGTACACGCGGAAAATCTAGTTTATATGAGCATTGGAAGGAAAACTATGAATATGATGACTTTGAATGCGGAGACTTAACTGAAGAAGTGAAGAGCAATTGACATTTTGTGTTGCTTATGATATTAGACTTCTTAGTCATATTAGACGTTAGTTTATATTTTAATTTTGTGTCAAATGTAATATAGAGTTTAGTCGTTCGTTTCCTTTTTATTTAGGAATTGTAGTGCCTTGTGTATAATGTAAGTTTTATCGCCTATATAAGAGGTTGAGATATAAAAACCTTTTACCAAAAAAACTCTCAAAGAGAGAAATATGAAACTGCTAATTTACTCATACACCCTATTACTCTCAATATTATATTTTACACCCATGTACCTTACTTTCATAATACACTAGGTCTCATCCCGTCCGATGGACGGTTTTCTAAATATCTGATTAAAATTGCAAAACTATGTTTAACTCTATAGGAGTTTAAAAAAATAATGTGATGTTTAAGATCCCAACATAAGCGAAGTGTTGAGGGCGGCTCATGTTAATCAAATCGGTACTTGGTTCGATGCCTATTTTTCACATGTCAATGTTTAAAGTTCCTGCAGGTGTCATTCAAATTCTGGAATCTCTTCGAAGTAAATTCTTCAATGGTCATGAGAGTTCGGGTAAAAAAGCTTCGTGGGTTCAATGGAAGAAGACTCTTGCTCCTAAAGATAACGGTGGTCTAGGTATTTTTAGTCTTTATGCTCTTAATAGAGGATTGATATTTAAATGGGTTTGGAGATTTTTAGCCCATGAGCCTACGCTTTGGTCTCGTGTTATCAAGGCTATACACGGAGCCAATGAAAAGATTGATGAGATTTCGGGTATAGGAGCTAATTCATGTTGGATGAATATTATTAAAGAGGTTAGGAGGCGTGAGGAAAAGGGTATTAACCTGCTTTTGTTCATGAAGAAAAAACTTAGGAATGGCCTTTCGACTTTATTCTGGGATGACGTGTGGTGTGATAGGGGCAAGCTTAAGAATAAATTCCCTAGAGCGTATGCTCTCGAAAACAGCAAACAAATTACAGTGGGTCAAAAACCTGCGCATCCTAGTCTTTACCATTCGTTTCGTAGACATCCGAGGGGAGGGCTGGAACTCACTCAAGTTGAAGAGTTAGCGAAAGTGATTAACCCTGTGGTGCTTACTCAGTCTCCTGATTCATGGTCTTGGACATTGAACAATTCTGGTGGTTATACCGTGGCTTCGTCAAGAAACATGATAGATTCGCGATTACTTCCGAAAGGTGATCTAAAGACTAGGTGGATTCGATATGTTCCCAACAAAGTGAACACCTTCGCTTGGAAGGTAATGACGAACTCCTTACCTACTAGATTTAACATTTCCAGACGTGGTATAGATATTGAGTCTCTATCTTGTGTGAATTGTGATGTCGGGATTGAAACCAATGATCATTTGTTCTTCGCTTGTAACACGGCAAAGAAGATTTCTAAATTAATAAATCGGTGGTGGGACGTGCCTTTTATGGATATTAACTCTTACGGAGAATGGAGGTCTTGGATCGATAATGTAAAACTGCCGAAGAAGAATAAAAGCATGTTCCAAGGTATTTATTTTGTGATGTGGTGGCTTCTATGGAATTTTCGTAATAAGAAGATGTTCGAGGCCAAGCCCAAATCTAAGGAGACGTTTTTTGATGAGATTATTTGTAGTTCTTATTACTGGTGTCGGTATAGATGCAATACTTTGTTTAGCTGGGACGATTGGTATAAAAACCCGTCTCTTATTTCTTTGTAATTTCTAGCTCCTTGCTAGTTTTTCTTAATAAAAGTCGCCGTTCAAAAAAAAAAAAAAATTATACCTTCTAAATCAAATTGTCTCAAAATGTTAGGATATGATTTAAAACCTTACTATCTATGACATGCTAGTTTTTATAAAAGTGTCTCATGACCCAACATATCCACCTCGCCCATGTTGCTGTAATGTTATTTGCCGATAACAGCTAATGAACATACACCATTTTGACCCGGCCCTTTGCCACCCTTGTGCTTATTTATCTTCAAACATTCGAAAGCAGCTTACTATCTCAATGGCTAGGCAAAAACACAGCTTGTTTAGATCGAGTTCTTTTGGTAATAACCGTGAAAGGCATACGAAGCATGGAAGGGGTGGTTGGTTGGTAACAATTTGAACCCTGCTTAATAGTGACAAAATCAACAAAAGCAAACTCGTCAAATCCAATAACGTCAAATCGAAACCAAACCTTAAAAAAAGAACATAACAACGCACCAGTCGTAGCAATTTTGGTGGCAGACATGGAGCCTAAGTTAACGGAATTTTCTAACATGTATGAGAACCTTATGTTTTTAAAATGTCCACTTTGCAGACCTCTAAGCCATGGATTTAAGCCTGCCACATTACATATAAGAAACTTGTAATGGAACGACACGAAAATCATACTATTTTTAGACCCCGTGCGCACACGGGGCTTTTAGATAAGTCACACAAACAACATTTTGACATAAGTTGCACAAATGTGTTGGCTCAGCATGTTCGAAAGGTTCCACTACAGCTATCTCAATATGTAGTATTTAAGTAATTTTAATGTGTAATGAACATTGAAAGCGAAGTAGAAGTGATGATCCATAGAGTATGGCTGGTGTTTCGGACTTGCTTATATTTAAAGTATTGATCTTTTTTTAAAACTTAATACATTCATGATCTTTAAAATATACCTTAAGTTGATTATTAATAAAGACTATTGTCCTAAAACGTAAGTAAAGCGTACTGCAACAATGGCAAAAGTTGTATTTGTTACCTGGACAATCTCAGCTTCATTGTGCGTCGTTTCTAGTCATCCTCACGATCCATCACTTTCAGCTAGTGGCTTAATTTTAGAACCCGAAACACCATTTCATCACCTAATACAATGTTGGCTACAATTCTATACATCCGTATGAATATACATAGCAACAATCAGAAAAAAAACAACTATATTCGAATTTACCTTCAGTCTCACAATATACGGGTTGAACACGTTCACAGGAATTGCAGGCCCGTTGCCGCTGGTTGATGTTGGCACATGTTGCATAAATACAATATCAAGGCAGCAATCAAACGGCAATTAACCTAGAATATCAGGTGGTTGTTGAACACAATTTAAAAAATAAGTTACACACTGTTCAAGATAGCGCCCAAAGGGCAATTAACCTTGCAAATATCTTGCATATCAACACTTTTTCTGTCTTGCATATGTAAATAAATATTTTCAAGGGAACCGCAGCCGCTTTGTTGTTGCTTCTCATTAACACCTGTTACCAAAAAACAATAGTAAACTTTAAACATGTAGTATAATTTAAATTAGCCAATAATATCAGGTTATTGTTGTCCAATACAATTTAAAGAATGACTTACATATAGTATGTATCAGATAGAAGATGTATACAAATAAATCCACGAACCTTCACTGATCAACTCGTTCGATTGGATATTGACAGCACCAGGTTTCAGAAAACCTGTTGTTTGTTTTTGCGCAACTGTGATAACGACATGTTGTTAGTATTCAGTACAATTCAAAACGTGTTGAACTGAAGTTTCAGAAAACCTGTTTGTTTTTTCTGATGTATAACGATAAATGTATTTTTTTTTCATTTTAAAACAGAATCCCACATGTTTTCCAAAAAAAAATCTAGCTGTTGTAAGTCTGTAGCATCGAATACAGACCTTGTATCCTTTCCGGCTCTGTGGCTTGGAATACTGCAAGTATGGACTTTTTCATTCATTATCCCTTCTCACCGTCACTTTTCACTGATAGCAAATTGAAAGTATTCAGTTTTCAAAGGTTTTCAAAAGAGGTAATAATCTTACTTTCATCTTGTTTGGTTAAAAATTTATCAAGAGTTAAATCTTTTGTTTAAAACCCTTTTCAATGTCATTATTGTATATATTAGTACATGATATAAAAACAATTCTTGCTAACCTTCTGATGTGCTCAGGAAGATAATTTTTGCAAACATTTTGTAACCTATTATTTTATTATGCCACGACGTATTACTTGCAGCAATCTTGTATAACGTCGACTAAAGTTGTAGCGTTCCTGCAAACACATAAATTATGGTTAAAAGTTAAGATAATGTGAGAGATTGTCATTATTTTCTTCAAATATTTATTGTGACATAAGTCTTGATTGTTGGTTTTTATCTTTCTTCTTGTCATTGTCTTTAATATTATTTAGAGCTCTATTGTTTATTACAAAGCTATATACCATATGATTAACGCCTCTATCCAAAGTTTGGAATTAGAAGGTTTAGCGGGTGACAATTCATTAGAGTAAACCTCTTCCGAAAAATATTAAACACTGATGCTGGACATTTTTTTTCAATACCTATTTTATGCATAAATATACAAAAGTCACTTCCAAGATGTTTATAGTATAGGCAAGAACATCAAAAATGCGTGATATGGACTCTGAGTATCATCATGCAACTTTGAACTTTAATATTCCAAAATCCGCCATAATAAAGACTCGAAAAGTATCTATTGTACACCTATAATTAAAAAAAGTATTAGTTTATGCGCTTTATAATATTTCCTCTATAGTTTCTTAAAGCTCATCAAGTGGGCCTTCAATCGAAGTTCAAATGTTACCAAGTTAAATGGGTTCAAACAAAGATTACCATAGGTTCTGGATCGTTCTCGTGCTTGCACGTGACCTATGGGATACTCGTACCCAATCCTAAAACCATGTTGCAGCCCAAGTCATGTAGCCAACACCCATGTATGGCTTCCCTGTCAATGAGTTGTCATTCTCAACCTCCATTGCTTCCCTGTCAATCGATGTTCATTCTAAACCTCATTCGCACCCTGCATTGAATATCATTGAAGCGTAATTATAAATTTAGCTTTTGCTTATAAGTTACTCCGTATTTTATAGTTACCAAAAAAACCATGAAATAGAGACAATTTTACATTAAACGGCTTATAGTTCTGAAACTAAATGCATAATATAGCCTATGCAACTCTAAAAAATGGTTAATATGTCGTATGATTTAAGCAACACAATGCAATCTTCCATTTTCTTTTTGCTTAAACCAAAGCAACATCTGTAAATTTTACATCAAACGATGCAACTCATATACTTCAAAAAGGCAAAAGACAGTTTTTCTAAAATTAAGCTCGTCTGAACCAATCTTGATCCTAACCCAATCTGCTCATTCACGCCAAATAAAAAAGATAGGTGGATTGGTAAAAAAAACTTGCATAATGTAGTTGATCACAATTCACAAAAGGGTAAATTTGTTTAACAGAAGATAGGTAGAAATACAAACACACAAAGATTACCATAGGTTCTGGATCGTTCTCGTGCTTGCACATGACCTATGGGATACTCGTACCCAATCCTAAAGCCTTGTTGCAACCCAAGTCATGTAGCCTTGGCCAGCACCCATGTATGGCTTCCCTGTCAATCAATTGTCATTCTCAACCTCCATTGCTTCCCTGCCAATCGATATTTAGTCTAAACCTCATTCGCAACCTGCATTGAATATCATTGAAGCGTAATTATAAATTCAGCTTTTGCTTATAAGTTACTCCATATTTTATAGTTACAAAAAAAACCATGAAAAAAGAGACATTTTTACGTTAAATGGCTTGTAGTTCTGAAACTAAATGCAATATAACATAGCCTATGCAACTCTAAAAACTGGTTAATATGTCGTACTAATTAAGCAACACGATGCAATCTTCCATTTTGTTTTTGCTTATACCAATGCAACATGTGTAAGTTTTACATCAAACGATGCAACTTATATACTTCAAAAAGGCAAAAAACAAAGTTTTTCTAAAATTAAGCTCGTCTGAACCAATCTTGATCCTAGCCCAATCTGCCCATTCATGCCACATAAAAAAGATAGGTGGATTGGTAAAAAAAACTTGCATAATGTAGTTGATCACAATTCACAAAAGGGTAAATTTGTTCAACAAAAGATAGGCAGAAATACAAACAACCAAATGTCATAAAAGAAAAACATACTCGAGCGTAATGCTACTTAAACACGTTCTTTTCATTTTTACCAGTTACACAACCAGCCGGTGATATCTATTCTATCTATTCAAATCAATTACTTGTTTATGTATGATAGAACATGCCACATTCAAGAGCACATGATAGCCAAATTTGGAAACATGTTACTCATTTTGCATAAATCTTTAGCCATTGATGACATAAAGTTGGAAACATGTTGCTTGATGATAGGAGTTGAAATCTGGGTATGCTACATGAACAAAAGCATTCATTAGATACCCATCTATTAAGCAATCCCCACCCGTGTGGGTCATGTTCTAAATTACATTTACTTAATTATCCATATATTGGATGAAATATGCAAAATATATTTATGTCTAGGAGCGCATTTAGAACATATGACTAACTATGAAAGTTACAGCTAAGATGTAAAGAGTATACATACAGAAACATGCGAGTCTCTGGCACTTCTCACGTCATTAGTGGCAACATTTGGCTCCACCCGCTATAATAGTGAAATGGTCCTGCTCGGGAAATCCTTGAACACACCTGCACCATCAGAATGCCTATGTGTCCTTGTACCACAGAAGCATATTGACGACCATTAAAAGATGCCGTTAACAAAAAAAAATCCAGAAACTAAATCACCAATTTCAAAAAATTTAAACTTTTTTATTTTTTTATTTCAATTAGACATTTCATCAAACACTTGATATGTGTAAATTACAAAATTTTGTTGGAATAAACAAATCATAATGATTGTTTTTTTAGGAAACATGGAGATCAACCACAAAATTATTATGTTTGTTGTTTAAACAAATGGACTGATAGTCTATTCAGCAAATTAATAAACAGATGATAGATTAACAAAACAAACCTAAAAAACTAAAACCCTAAAATGTACCTCAAACGAATCTTTGATCACTTGATTCAAGAATACAATTTTAAAAATTACTAATGGTAATCCGACTATGGTTGCTCCTAAATCAGAAGTTGATGCTCAACTGATTAACCATATGTTAAAAGCAGTTTAGGATTTGATTTGATACGGTATAACAAAAAGGCTATGTGTTTGAATGAAGTTGTGTTGAGAAATTAACGGTGGGGCAGCCACGTCAGACAAAGGCTGCGTGTTTTCTTTAAAATTGTGACACGTACATCTTAATTATCTTGATTTAATGAAAGAATAGATGATATGTGTAATTGGTGTATATGATAGAACAATAAACAATCAATGATTGCATAAACTTATGTATGTTTTAATTATTGTATAAACGATACTCAAATATATTGTAATTGATCATTTCATGCTTTAAAGACCACATTTGTGAAAATTCTGTTGTTTGAAACATAAAGATTAACAATTTCAAAAAATTTGAACTTTTTTATTTTTTTATTTCAATTAGACATTTCATCAAACACTTGATATGTGTAAATTACAAAATTTTGTTGGAATAAACAAATCATAATGATTATTTTTTTTGGAAACATGGAGATCAACCACAAAATTATTATGTTTGTTATATAAACAAATCGACTGATAGTCTGTTCAGCAAATTAATAAACAGATGATAGAATCAGAAAGGATATGACAATTAACAAAACAAACCTAAAAAACTAAAACCCTAAAATGTACCTCAAAAGAATCTTTGATCCACTTGATTCAATGTTACAATCTTAAAAATTACTAATGGTAATCCGACTATGTTGCTACATAATTCAGAAGAGGTTGATGTCAAAAGATTAACCATTTTTGAAAGCAGTTAGGATGTGTGAGTGGGTGAAAGCAGGACGATAAATCATAAGGCTATGTGTTTTGTTTATTTCTCTGAATTGAAGTTGTGGTGTGTAATTAACGGTAGGGGAGCCACGTCAGACACAAGGCTACGTGTTTTCATTTAATTTTGTGACCACGTTACATCTTAATTTTTGGGTTAAACAAGATTTCCATTAGGTTCTGGAACGTTCTCGTGTGCTTGCACGTGACCTATGGGATACTCGTACCCAATCCTAAAGCCATGTTGCAGCCCAAGTCATGTAGCCATGGCCAATACCCATGTATGGCTTCCCTGTCAATGAGTTGTCATTCTCAACCTCCATTGCTTCCCTGTCAATCGATGTTTATTCTAAATCTCATTCGCACTCCGCATTGAATATCATTGAAGCATAATTATAAATTTAGCTTTTGCTTATAAGTTACTCCATATTTTATAGTTACCAAAAAAACCATGAAAAAGAGACAATTTTACGTTAAATGGCTTATAGTTCTGAAACTAAATGCATAATATAGCCTATGAAACTCTAAAAAATGGTTAATATGCCGTATGATTTAAGCAACACAATGCATCTTCCATTTTTTTATTTCTTAAACCAAAGCAACATCTGTAAATTTTACATCAAACGATGCAACTTATATACTTCAAAAAGGCAAAAGACAAAGTTTTTCTAAAATTAAGCTCATCTGAACCAATCTTGATCCTAACACAATCTGCTCATTCACGCCACATAAAAAAGATAGGTGGATTGGTAAAAAAACATGCATAATGTAGTTGATCACAATTCAGAAAAGGGTAAATTTGTTTAACAGAAGATAGGTAGAAATACAAACAAACAAAGATTACCATAGGTTCTGGATCGTTCTCGTGCTTGCACGTGACCTATGGGATACTCGTACCCAATCTTAAAGCCATGTTGCAGCCCAAGTCATGTAGCCATGGCCAACACCCATGTAAGGCTTCCCTGTCAATCAGTTGTCATTCTCAAACGACATTGCTTCCCTTGTCAAATCAATATTCATTCTAAACCTTCATTTCGCAACCTGCATTGAATACATTGAAGCGTATATTATAAATTAAGCTTTTGCTTATAAGTTAACTCCATATTTTATAGTTACCAAAAAAACCATGAAAAAAGAGACTTTTTTTACGTTAAATGGCTTATAGTTCTAAAACTAAATGCGATATATCTAGCCTATGCAACTCTAAAAAATGGTTAATATGTCGTACTCTAATTAAGCAAAAACGAATGCAATCTTCATTTTGTTTATGCATATACCAATTGCGAACATGTGTAAGTTTTACATCAAACGATGAACTTATTTACTTCTATAGCAAAAAACAAGTTTTTATTAATTTTTAAGCTCGTCTGAAACCAAATCTTGATCTTGCCCAACAACGATGCAATCTTCCATTTTCTTTTTGCTTTATACCAATGCAAAATCTGTAGTTATACATCAAAACGATGAAACTTATATACTTCAACAAAGGCAAAAAACAAAGTTTTTCTAAAATTAAGCTCGTCCGAACCAATCTTGATCCTAGCCCAATCTGCCCATTCATGCCACCTAAAAAAGATAGGTGGATTGGTAAAAAAACTTGCATAATGTAGTTGATCACAATTCACAAAAGGGTAAATTTGTTCAACAAAAGATAGGCAGAAATACAAACAACCAAATGTCATAAAAGAAAAACATACTCGAGCGTAATGCTACTTAAAAACAACGTTCCTTTTCATTTTTACTGTTTCATAAACAGCCGGTGATATCTATTCTATCTATTCAAATCAATTACTTGTTTATGTATGATAGAACATGCCACATTCAAGAGCACATGATAGCCAAATTTGGAAACATGTTACTCATTTTGCATAAATCTTTAGCCATTGATGACATAAAGTTGGAAACATGTTGCTTGATGATAGGAGTTGAAATCTGGGTATGCTACATGAACAAAAGCATTCATATGATACCCATCTATTAAGCAATCCCCCCCCCTCCCCCCCACCCCCAGTTATTGTGGGTCATGTTCTAAATTACATTTACTTAATTATCCATATATTGGATGAAATATGCAAAATATATTTATGTCTAGGAGCGCATTTAGAACATATGACTAACTATGAAAGTAACAGCTAAGATGTAAAGAGTATACATACAGAAACATGCGAGTCTCTGGCACTTCTCGCGTCATTAGTGGCAACATTTGGCTCCACCCGCTATAGTAGTGAAATGGTCCTGCTCGGGAAATCCTTGAACACACCTGCACCACCAGAATGTCTATGTGTCATGTTCCATACCAAAAGATATTTTACCACAAATAACAAAAAACCAATCATAGTCAGACCTAATAAGGTAATGATAATCTTTACCTAGGAAATAAAAGGTAGTGATTATATAAATAACTAACCGTCACAAAATGAACTACTGATGGAAAAGCGTACAAATGGGAGCATTTAGATTTGAACGTGAGTTACGTAATAACCCCAGTGGTCTTGCTCCTAACGCACTAATGGGATTAGTCGGTTTACTAATTCTAACATTCCCGAGGCATTTAAAAAATAACATACTTGATAGCATTGTGGCAGAACTGAAACTACAACAATCTATTTCCCCCCTGTGGGAACAAAATAACACCAAAATATATTTAACTTAATATATATTACGTTAAAATCTAAGTCACCTTTTAGGATTTCGTAACTGATCAGAGTCTGTTGAATCCATTATTTTGAAGTAAACATGTTCAATTGATTATTCTCAACTGTGTGTGTGTGTTTGCTGCAAGTTCATTGAAAAAGTCAGTTGAGTTGTAAATAGGTCCTCATTCATGTTCTTCGAGTTACGGATAAAAAGATACTATAATAATGATTACATGTATCCTTGAACCACAAAAGCATATTGACGACCAACAAAAGAAGAAGCATCGTGAACTTGCCGTTAACAAAAAAAAAATCCAGAAACTAAATAACCAATTTCAAAAAATTTGAACTTTTTTATTTTTTTATTTCAATTAGACATTTCATCAAACACTTGATATGTGTAAATTACAAAATTTTGTTGGAATAAACAAATCATAATGATTATTTTTTTTGGAAACATGGAGATCAACCACAAAATTATTATGTTTGTTATATAAACAAATCGACTGATAGTCTGTTCAGCAAATTAATAAACAGATGATAGAATCAGAAAGGATATGACAATTAACAAAACAAACCTAAAAACTAAAACCCTAAAATGTACCTCAAACGAATCTTTGATCACTTGATTCAAGAATACAATCTTAAAAATTACTAATGGTAATCCGACTATGGTTGCTCCTAAATCAGAAGTTGATGCTCAACTGATTAACCATTTTTTAAAAGCAGTTTAGGATTTGAGAGTGGTTGAAAGCAGTTACGATAAATCAAAAGGCTATGTGTTTTGTTAATTTCTCTGAATGAAGTTGTGGTTGAGAAATTAACGGAGGGGCAGCCACGTCAGACAAAGGCTACGTGTTTTCTTTAAAATTGTGACACGTACATCTTAATTATCTTGGGTTCAAACAAAGATTACCATAGGTTCTGGATCGTTCTCGTGCTTGCACGTGACCTATGGGATACTCGTACCCAATCCTAAAGCCATGTTGCAGCCCAAGTCATGTAGCCATGGCCAGCACCCATGTATGGCTTCCCTGTCAATGAGTTGTCATTCTCAACCTCCATTGCTTCCCTGTCAATCGATGTTTATTCTAAATCTCATTCGCACTCTGCATTGAATATCATTGAAGCGTAATTATAAATTTAGCTTTTGCTTATAAGTTACTCCATATTTTATAGTTACCAAAAAAAACCATGAAAAAGAGACAATTTTACGTTAAATGGCTTATAGTTCTGAAACTAAATGCATAATATAGCCTATGCAACTCTAAAAAATGGTTAATATGCCGTATGATTTAAGCAACACAATGCATCTTCCATTTTCTTATTTCTTAAACCAAAGCAACATCTGTAAATTTTACATCAAACGATGCAACTCATATACTTCAAAAAGGCAAAAGACAAAGTTTTTCTAAAATTAAGCTCGTCTGAACCAATCTTGATCCTAACACAATCTGCTCATTCACGCCACATAAAAAAGATAGGTGGATTGGTAAAAAAACATGCATAATGTAGTTGATCACAATTCAGAAAAGGGTAAATTTGTTTAACAGAAGATAGGTAGAAATACAAACAAACAAAGATTACCATAGGTTCTGGATCGTTCTCGTGCTTGCACGTGACCTATGGGATACTCGTACCCAATCCTAAAGCCATGTTGCAGCCCAAGTCATGTAGCCATGGCCAACACCCATGTAAGGCTTCCCTGTCAATCAGTTGTCATTCTCAACCTCCATTGCTTCCCTGTCAATCAATATTCATTCTAAACCTCATTCGCAACCTGCATTGAATATCATTGAAGCGTAATTATAAATTCAGCTTTTGCTTATAAGTTACTCCATATTTTATAGTTACAAAAAAAACCATGAAAAAAGAGACATTTTTACGTTAAATGGCTTGTAGTTCTGAAACTAAATGCAATATAACATAGCCTATGCAACTCTAAAAACTGGTTAATATGTCGTATGATTTAAGCAACACAATGCATCTTCCATTTTCTTATTTCTTAAACCAAAGCAACATCTGTAAATTTTACATCAAACGATGCAACTGAACTTATTTACTTCTATAGCAAAAAACAAGTTTTTATTAATTTTTAAGCTCGTCTGAAACCAAATCTTGATCTTGCCCAACAACGATGCAATCTTCCATTTTCTTTTTGCTTTATACCAATGCAAAATCTGTAGTTATACATCAAAACGATGAAACTTATATACTTCAACAAAGGCAAAAAATAAACAAAGTTTTTCTAAAATTTAAGCTCGTCTGAACCAATCTTGATCCTAGCCCAATCTGCCCATTCACGCCACATAAAAAAGATAGGTGGATTGGTAAAGAAACTTGCATAATGTAGTTGATCACAATTCACAAAAGGGTAAATTTGTTTAACAGAAGATAGGTAGAAATACAAACAAACAAATGTCATAAAAGAAAAACCTACTCGAGCGTAATGCTACTTAAAAACAACGTTCCTTTTCATTTTTACTGTTTCATAAACAGTCCGGTGATATCTATTCTATCTATTCAAATCAATTACTTGTTTATGTATGATAGAACATGCCACATTCAAGAGCACATGATAGCCAAATTTGGAAACATGTTACTCATTTTGCATATATCTTTAGCCATTGATGACATAAAGTTGGAAACATGTTGCTTGATGATAGGAGTTGAAATCTGGGTATGCTACATGAACAAAAGCATTCATATGATACCCATCTATTAAGCAATCCCCCCCCCCCCGTGTGGGTCATGTTCTAAATTACATTTACTTAATTATCCATATATTGGATGAAATATGCAAAATATATTTATGTCTAGGAGCGCATTTAGAACATATGACTAACTATAAAAGTAACAGCTAAGATGTAAAGAGTATACATACAGAAACATGCGAGTCTCTGGCACTTCTCGCGTCATTAGTGGCAACATTTGGCTCCACCCGCTATAGTAGTGAAATGGTCCTGCTCGGGAAATACTTGAACACACCTGCACCACCAGAATGTCTATGTGTCATGTTCCATACCAAAAGATATTTTACACAAAATAACAAAATACCAATCATAGTCAGACCTAATAAGGTAATGATAATCTTTACCTAGGAAATAAAAGGTAGTGATTATATAAATAACTAACCGTCACAAAATGAACTACTGCTGGAAAAGCGTACAATGGGAGCATTTAGATTTGAACGTGAGTTACGTAATAACCCCAGTGGTCTTGCTCCTAACGCACTAATGGGATTAGTCGGTTTACTAATTCTAACATTCCCGAGGCATTTAAAAAATAACATACTTGATAGCATTGTGGCAGAACTGAAACTACAACAATCTATTTCCCCCCTGTGGGAACAAAATAACACCAAAATATATTTAACTTAATTTATATTACGTTAAAATCTAAGTCACCTTTTAGGATTTCGTAACTGATCCGAGTCTGTTGAATCCATTATTTTGAAGTAAACATGTTCAATTGATTATTCTCAACTGTGTGTGTGTTTGCTGCAAGTTCATTGAAAAAGTCAGTTGAGTTGTAAATAGGTCCTCATTCATGTTCTTCGAGTTACGGATAAAAAGATACTATAATAATGATTACATGTATCCTTGTACTACAAAAGCATATTGACGACCAACAAAAGAAGAAGCATCGTGAACTTGTTGTTAACAAAAAAAAACCCAGAAACTAAATAACCAATTTCAAAAAATTTGAACTTTTTTATTTTTTTATTTCAATTAGACATTTCATCAAACACTTGATATGTGTAAATTACAAAATTTTGTTGGAATAAACAAATCATAATGATTATTTTTTTTAGAAACATGGAGATCAACCACAAAATTATTATGTTTGTTATATAAACAAATCGACTGATAGTCTGTTCAGCAAATTAATAAACAGATGATAGAATCAGAAAGGATATGACAATTAACAAAACAAACCTAAAAAACTAAAACCCTAAAATGTACCTCAAACGAATCTTTGATCACTTGATTCAAGAATACAATCTTAAAAATTACTAATGGTAATCCGACTATGGTTGCTCCTAAATCAGAAGTTGATGCTCAACTGATTAACCATTTGTTAAAAGCAGTTTAGGATTTGAGAGTTGTTGAAAGCAGTTACGGTATATCAAAAGGCTATGTGTTTTGTTAATTTCTCTGAATGAAGTTGTGGTTGAGAAATTAACGGAGGGGCAGCCACGTCAGACAAAGGCTACGTGTTTTCTTTAAAATTGTGACACGTACATCTTAATTATCTTGATTTAATGAAGGAATAGATTTATTTCGTGTTTTAATGAGTGGCATTATCAACCATACATTTAACTTAACAGTGGGCCGATATCATATGGGCTGGCTTCTTGATTTTTTTTCCCATAACAATAGAACAAATACAACTTCATGAATTATGCTATTTTTTCCCCTCATCATCAATCATAATACACGTGATTATCATAAGTCATAACTAACATGATAGTTGTATACTACATAAAAGTAATAAAATAAAAGAAACAAATAACTCTTGATCTGGTAGTACCTCATAATATATAAGAATGTTCCACAGTTTAATGGTCGTGTGGTTAAGCTCTATCCACGACATTTAATGCATATAAATTTGTGTTATATATTTGTGAGATAGTTGCTAACTCTGAAAAGATTAATAGTTTAGTACATTCAACTTTTTCGAATCTACCTCCATTAGCCTTAAAATTTGATATTCTTTCTTCCCTTCTTAATTTGGTTGAACATAACTTAGACGGTTTTAGACATATATAATTGAGTAAACTACATTTTTGGTCCTCGTGGTTTGCCGGGTTTTCACTTTTGGTCCATTTTTTAAAAAACTCACGGATCTTGTCTAAAGTCCGATGACCCGTTTCACTTTCATTCCAATTTCACTAACGGCGTCAATTTGACTATATTTGACAGTTAAATGGGAGGGTGTTTATGTCATTTCACCCATCACGCACAACACACTTCACTTACACCCCTCTCATTCTTCATAAACAAAAACACACACATATCTCACTTTCATTGCCTCTTTCTCTTTCTATTAAATTCGGCAAACCACCACCATCGACCCCACCATCGTTGGACGCCGCTACTACCATCACCACAGTCAAATGCACACATTAAGTCAGAAACCTACATCTTCATCTTCTTCTTATAACCCAAACAATAAAAAAATACAAAATACTCGTCATCTTCTTCAATCCCATCACATGTCACACATAAACACACACTTGCACCCACATATACAAACATATTGAGGGGGTGTCATTTTATACACTTTTTGGGGATCGTTTAACCCCTTAAATCGTGCATTTATGCCCAAAATAGGTACTGAATCGTTCCTTTTAAGGTATTCAGCATTTGGAAGGCATTTGAAGGAAATACACGTGACTTGGGCTCATTTGGAGAAGAAACAGACAAGACTACGGACCTACACCAACATCTCTCAAGAATTTCTACTCAGAAGCTGGAGACGGCGTCACAGATTACACGTGACGCCGTCACAACCCATCTCAAGACGGCGTCACAAGATCTCCAGACGGCGTCAGAATGTACGACCCAACCCATTATCTAGAATATTCTATTCATGACGGCGTCACGATTAAAACGCGACGCCGTCACAACGATTTTCCTATATATACAAATCCGTTTTTAGGGTTTTAAGTGTGTAACTTTAGAGTAAAAGAAAGGGACGAACCCTAGTTCATTTAGCAGCTGTTAGGGACGATTTTAGGGCCTCAAAACCCTATTGTACTTCTTTCAATTCATGTTTTAATCAAGTAAGACTATCTTAATCATTCAATATGTCTTGTTGTGTGATTCTTATTTGTTCTTACTTTATCTTTAACATGCTTGGCTAAACCTTCTATTGTGTTTATTTATGATTGTATAAAACCTAGGATGTAGATCTTAGTGGTGTTGCTTCTTGTGATAAATATGCATGTTAGGTCTTAGAAAACCAGCTTTTGTCTGTATCGCTGTTGATATGTCTAGGAAAACATGATTGTGTAGAAAGGATACCATCGGGTAACAGTCTTCATACTACCTTGCCCCTTATATGGTTGATCTACTCTTAATATATTTCAATTACATTTAATATACTCTTAGGGGCCTTGTAATAGTCTTCATACTACCTTACTTGTGCGTTGCCTTAACGAAATATTAAATAGACGGCGGGTTCGTGTAATTCGTTCATGACTTAGGAAATAATTACATAGATCATCACAAGTGTGACAAAGCAACAACACTAGGAGAAGCAATCTAGGGAGTAATACATGATTAAATAAACACAATCTTTTATTATATTGTTATCACCAGTAGCTTAGTTTATTATTTAGTTTAATAGCTAAAACCAACCAATCTCTCAAACATATGATTTACTGCTTTCATAAAATATAAAAATACAAAAAGAATCTTCTCTCAACCCTTAGAATTCTGTTAGACCGTGATCAAGCCTTCCCAACCTATTCCCCTAGAGAACGATAACAACCCCCGAGTCTTGCCTATACTACACTACAACGGTTAGGTACACTGCCTAGGGAGTTGTAAAACTTCTTGTAGAAGTCCCTTACGACAACCGCAACAAGTTTTTGGCGCCGCTGCGTGGGGAATAGTTAGGTTCTGATCATAGTTTAGCTTAGTTCTACTTGCTTGAATCCTTTCAAGTAACATTTAATTTTCGCATATTAGTTTTCTCGTAGTCTATCTTTTCTTTGTGTGTTTGTTCGTAATTTCCATTAACTATTCCACTCTTCAAAATGGAGAATGTGAGTCCATCATCGACCTTAGGATCCTCTTCTTAGGAACCATCTGTCACTGCTCATGCTAAGTTTACGGCCCGAATAAACAAGCTTTTACAAATGAGGCAAACCATTGATTCTCTCCTCTTCAAAACCATGAACGAAATAACCAACCAATCTTCCGACTCCGAAATCTTCTTCCCTGAAGAAAGAATTAAGGAGCTTGAATTAAGAACGTAACGAAGAAACAATTTTGAGGAAGAATTGTTCAAGGATAGGTTCCTTATTGATAAAGAACTAGCTTACCATACTATTAGGAGAACCTCAACCATCTTTCTCGACCTTAGAGCCTAAGATTAGGAAAGGCGACCCCTGGAGTTTAAAGATTCCTTGCGTAATCGGCATCATTTACACGGGCCATACTTACATTGATCTATAATCTCCTGTCAACATCATGTCTCGTGCCTACCACAACAAAATAAGAGAAAAATCCTTTCAAGCATGTAGAAACCCATATCAACCATATAAGTTTTGCAACTCCGTTGTAAGAGCTAAAAATGTGCATATATTTATCGGGTGCTTCGTTTATGTTGTGGACTTTATGACTTTAGAAGATTTGGGCAGCATCATTGATAGTGGGTTAAGTGAAGTAGTCTTGGGACAACCTTTTGCACATACATCTAAACTCGCTTATAATGAAACTTTAGGATTAATTAGGTTTGCCCAAAGGGACGACGAGGTCGTGTTTAGAATGCCTCAAAGGACAAAAGAATTAGACCTAGTATCTTCCTTAGAAAAGGATAAGTTTGAGGCATTCTTTATGGAAAACTTGAAGGTTGGAAATAAGGGGTTTAAGCATGTCCTCGAAAAGAGAAAGGGGTATTACAAGGCTTCCATGAACCTTAGACGTACTTATAAAAGAGATAGGGAAACAATTGAAAAACTCAAAACTAACCACATAAGTATCATCATGCTTAAGGAGTAAAAGGACTTCGAGTCTAGCTACAAGACTCGTAAATAAAGAAAAGCGCTTCTTGGGAGGCAACCCAATATTTACTTTTCCTGTAATTAGGAGTGTCATGTATTTTATTCTTTTCATTTTATTCTATTATGTTCGAACTCTATCTTGTAATCATGATTTGTATTATTTTTAACTTCGTCTTAATCTCAATTAAAGGTTTGCAAATAATAAGTGTAGGGGAATCTATCCGGTTTTTGAACCAAGTTCAAGCATGTTAAATAATTTATTTAGATTAATTCGCGTCAGTTTTGAGTCATATGAGTAAATTCTTAAATCTTAGGTTTTATGCAGCTATTTGTACAGGAATTAACTTATGGAATCAAGTGCAGGAAATTTTTCATCAAAAACAAAAATTTCATTTTCATAGAACGTGGAGACGGCGTCACGATTTACACGCGACACTGTCACCACGACACCTGTGACAGGGTCAGGATTTTCCTGACGGCGTCAAACGCCCACGTCCAGAAAACTTAAAGTTTTTAATTATTTTTGAAAATAAAACTTGCATAACATTTAAAATATGTAATCTTCTGTTATAAACCTGCAAAACCAATGAGTTTGACAATTCTCTCATCCTATCTTTACTGCTTTATCGAGTCAAACCCTAAATTCATATTGTATATTTGTATATCGCACATTTTATGCTTGGTATAGTTGTCTTTGTCTTTGATTACAGGTTATATTTGATGAGAAGAAGCTTGGAAGTTCTTAGGAAGTTTCATTGGATGATTCTTGGATGACGATTTAACCAGTTATCGCATGTTTCTTCTCCATTATTGAGCAAACCAGGGGAGTACTAGTTTCTTTTCCTTGTTTTCTTTTCCCTTTATTCGTTTTTACGGGTACTTCTATAGAACATTGGGGACAATGTTCAACTTAAGTGTAGGGGGAAAATAAGCCTTAGAAACTATTCTTTCATTTGCCATTTGCTTTGTCCTTAAAATGATGGGTAATATATCAAAACATAGCATAAGAGGTAATTTTGACCCAAATTTAAATTTTTTTATGACACATACCGACGAAAACCAAGTATTAAGAGCGTCTCATGGATAGGAATTTATATTACTAGCACAAAAACCCTCAAATTCCACCCCCAAAATGTGAGGTTCGCCCTTAGATATTATACCTTTAGCTTGTTCGAGTTAAGGAGTGAGCAATCATGTGTGTCTATTCCGTCGTTACGGATGTGTATGCGTGGTTTTGTCGCCTTTTCTAGAACATTAGTATTTTTTACTTTAGGATTATGAGAGTGTACCGGTAGTATATTAAATTCTAGAACTTGTTTTTGTGATGCATCCCAAGACCACATAGTAAGTGTTAGGATTTGCTTGATAAGAGGCATTAGGATTAACCCATGTTTTAAACCTGTAATTGTTATGATGGTCACACCGATCATATAACTATCCTACACCCTTGTCATGCACTCACCTTTAGTGCAGGATACCCCTAGTACAACCCTCCGAGCCTATCCTTTTTCACTGTTCTTGTAATTTTCTAGTTAAGCCAGTTTATTAATGAAGAGCATTGTCACCTTTAAACCAATCATTACACCCAAATCGCCTTAGCCTACCTTGTATGTACTCGCTTTTAGTATATTATTGTTTTAACCCAAGTTAATTATTTGAGTATACGGTTGCTAAGTCCTTATCCTTGTAAATACTGTTTTAGGACGATTGGGATTCATGGTAGTATTTATTTCGCGGAAGAATGGGGAAGAAAAGTTAAGTCAATACCCTCATACGTTTGTTAGATGATCTCCATGTTATTTTGATCGACCTCAAATCGGGTCATTAGTTAGATTGTAAATATCGAGCATGTAAAAGCTCAAGTGTAGGGGTATGTGTTATAAATCCCAAGTTATGATGTATTATGTTATTCAAAAAAAAATTAAAAAGAAAAAGAAAGAGATTGATGTAGAGTTGTGTATAGTTTGTATATCTTCGTCTGAGTCTTGGCTTAGCAACCAACTCAGCGTGTATTCGTGTAAATAATTAGCTAACCCTTCCACTCCAAATTCACCCAAAGCCACCCAAATGTATCCCATCCGTTTTCGTTTCCATTATATGCTATCTTACACCTACACCCCACAACCCTTTAAAAAGACCTCTTAGATAGTAATGAATAATTTATATGCTATGACAGGTAATGAATGTTGATTTTATATGCTATGATAGGTAATGAGTGTTGATTTTCCGTTTCCCCTTTATGTTATAATTTATTATACACCCGAGTGAAAGAGAGAATCCCAAACACTTATGTGAGGTGCTAGTATATACTTTTCGTGCTTTTAATTACAAGGTCTAGAAGGTTGTGTTGTAAAATACTTTTAAAGAGTAGGTAAAATGACCCTCATATTGCTATTCTCTAGTTAGAAAAGCCCATTTGCTTGAGGACCAGCAAATCCCAAGTGTAGGGGTATTTGATGAGGTGTCATTTTATACACTTTTTCGGGGTCGTTTAACCCCCTAAATCGTGCATTTATGCCTAAAATAGGTACTTAATCGTTCCTTTTCAGGTATTCAGCATTTGGAAGGCATTTGGAGGAAATACACGTGACTTGGGCTTATTTGGAGAAGAAACGGACAAGACTACGGACCTACATCAACATATCTCAAGAACTTCTACTCAGAAGCTGGAGACGGCGTCACAGATTACACGTGACGTCGTCACAACCCATCTCAAGACGGCGTCACAGGATCTCCAGACGGCGTCAGAATGTATGACCCAGCCCATTATCTAGAATATTCTATTCATGACGGCGTCACGATTAAAACGCGACGCCGTCACAGCGATTTTCCTATATATACAAATCCGTTTTTAGGGTTTTAAGTGTGTAACTTTAGAGTAAAAGAAAGGGACGAACCCTAGTTCGTTTAGCAGCTGTTAGGGACGATTTTAGGGCCTCAAAACCCTATTGTACTTCCTTCAATTCATGTTTTAATCAAGTAAGATTATCTTAATCATTCAATATGTCTATGTGTTGTTTGATTCATTGTTCTTACTTTATCTTTAACATGCTTGGCTAAACCTTCTATTGTGTTTATTTATGATTGTATAAAACCTAGGATGTAGATCTTAGTGGTGTTGCTTCTTGTGATGAATATGCATGTTAGGTCTTAGAAAACCAGCTTTTGTCTGTATCGCTGTTGATATGTCTAGGAAAACATGATTGTGTAGAAAGGATACCATCGGGTAACAGTCTTCATACTACCTTGCCCCTTATATGGTTGATCCACTCTTAATATATTTCAAATGCATTTAATATACTCTTAGGGGCCTTGTAATAGTCTTCATACTACCTTACTTGTGCGTTGCCTTAACGAAATATTAAATAGACGATGGGTTCGTGTAATTCGTTCATGACTTAGGAAATAATTACATAGATCATCACAAGTGTGACAAAGTAACAACACTAGGAGAAGCAATCTAGGGAGTAATACATGATTAAATAAACACAATCTTTTATTATATTGTTATCACCAGTAGCGTAGTTTCTATTTAGTTTAATAGCTAAAACCAAAACCACATCTCCAATATATGATTTTACCTGCTTTCATAAAATATAAAAATACAAAAAGAATCTTCTCTCAACCCTTAGAATTCTGTTAGACCGTGATCAAGCCTTCCCAACCTATTCTCCTAGAGAATGATAACAACCCTTGAGTCTTACCTATACTACACTACAACGGTTAGGTACACTGCCTAGGGAGTTGTAAAACTTCTTGTAGAAGTCCCTTATGACAACCGCAACAACTACGAACCAACAAACACTTGCGAGATCAGGAGCGTTAGATAGACCTTTGATTTTAGAGAAAGGAAGCTATATGCCATGGGCAAGTCGGTTTTTGAGGTTTTTGGAAAATAAAATGGAAGAAGGAGAATTAATGAAGGATTCAATCTTTGAAGGTCCATATAAAAGGAAAGACATTCCTGATCCAAAAAATGAATCACAACCCATACCTGAACCAATCAGCAAAATGTCAGCACAAAACAAAGCACAATACTTTGCAGATATCAGGGTGATGAACTACATTCTTCAAGGAATATGATTGATCTTGATGCTATACCTTTTTAAATATATATATATATATATATATATATATATTATATTATTCTATAAATCATCTATATATATATTTATATATATAAATATATATATATATAAATAAATATATAAAATATACTTATATATATTGAATATATGGGATAGAGAATGAAAATCTGTTCAATCGCTAGTAACCGGGGAGGATAATTCTCGGGTCGTTATCCTAACGAGGTATGAAATTGAATGTTTCGAGAGTTGTTGTTGATAATCGATGCCGGGAATGGAAAAATATTATGATTGGATTTCTAAAGCTACGAGAAATTAATGCAAACACTTAAAAACAATTAAGGGAAAACAAATTTTAACTAAAAACGTTAACGGGAATTCAATAAAACGCGACAATTAAGCAATTGAACTAAAATTAAACCCTAAATGATTTTCTAAACTTTTTCTACTTCTATTTGAGTATTTAAAAGGAAAAGGCACAGAAATTTCGCTAAATCTCAAAAAACATGATGGTGTGCGCAATTTTAGCTTTTAAAAACGATGGAAAATCAAGAAAGGCGAACGAAATATGAAGTTCTTTAAGAAAGCTGAACTCTCAAAATATTAGACCACTACGTAAGTAATTTCTAACCTAGCTCTTAGAATTATGATTTACAAATAAAATTTTTATATACAAAAGGAAAATATTGTTTTGATTATTTTTCTATATGTTGTTTATTGATTTTTAAAGTTTTTTTTAACAAAATTATTCACGTAAATATGATAAAAATCTTTAAGCTAAAAAATCCGTTAAAATATTTCTAAAATAGCTTAGGTAGCCTAGATGTAAGAAAGAAAAAAGAGAAATTACGAAAGAGCTATAATTAAATAAGCCGAGAAAAATATTAAGCATCGAAATGTGGCTTAGTAATCTTAAAAAAAACTTAAAAAATGGTGTAAAAGGATTTTAAATGCCACCTTGGGACGTAAAGTCCTAAGGGCGTAGTGTTTTATAGGCTAGTGAGGTGTTGAGTGTTATCTGAGTGTGTTTGAGAAAAAGTTAGAGGATTGTGAGTTCGAGACATTGCTCAGCTTTCAATTCCCTTCCTTCCCTTCGTTTTTATTTTTTTGCAAAAACTGCTAAAAAGCAAAGATATAAAGCAGTAAAATAAAGCTGTGTTTTGTGAAAATCAACTTTTTCTAAATCATTAATAAGCTAGAAAATCAGCTTAAATAGTCCTGACAGAATACTTTTGTCCATATTTTTTTTTTTAACTTTTTACACGCAACTAAAATATGCTAGAAAATCTAAGAAAGCTAGAAACTAAATCAACTAAGCTACTAGCAACTACTTCTAAACCTAATAACGCTAGTTTAATCAAGAAATATAATAAATAAATAAGTCAATATGCGGGGGGTTGAAAAAGCACTTGGGACAAAAACTGAGCTTGAAAAGACAATGAGACACTTTGAGCTTATTGTTAAGCTAGCTAAAGGAACCTTATGGCTATCTAGCTTGGTAGATCTACTTAACTTCGTTCAGCGTTATTAAGTACTCTATACGAACAAACAAAAAAAGCAATTTTGAAATTCCAATTAAGCATGTGAATAAAAGCACAAGATGTTGAAAAATGCTACTTAGCTGTTTTTGTTGTTTTTGTTGTTTTTTCTATAAAAGATGATATAAGATGAATCGTGCGACTATAGAGTTGACAAACAACTGTAATATTAAACCTATTATGCTAGTTAAGATAGAAACTTAACAAAAACTATATGGCAATAACGCTCAAAGATCTCACAAGTAAGCATTTATGGGTAATAAAAACTGCATATCAAACAGGACTTGGTGGGCAATTTTTTTGTTGTGTTTTTAGTCTTTAGATTCCAAATATAATGCTAAATGGATCTTGTGGTTATAAGCCCTACACTACTTAAACCTTGGCCAAAATGCTCTCTAAAAACAAGTATTGTAAAGAATACTATTTATGATAAAACAATATGGACAAAGAAAAATATTAAAAACGCTTATTGTTACTTACTCATGCTGAGATATCACTTTTTATAGATGAAAATCGACAGATTGCAAATTTAAGTTTAAAAACAGTTAGCTTCATGAACAAGATGTGAAAAGCAAAACTAAGCGAAAATAGATCTACTTTTACAAAAGATCTATTGTGAACTGTTCTAAATTTGATTTCTAAAAAACAATATTTTGACTGCTGATTTTTAAACTTGAAAAATGGTCTTTTCAGGTGTATTTATGACTCTGATTGTAGTTTGCCAATTCTAACCACTAATTCGATTTCTACAAGTGCGGACTATAGATCCTTGTTGTTTCTACACTCTTAAACACTACCCAATTCAAATGTAATTTGAGTACAAGAACAGCTAGAAGGCATCAAGTAATAGAACTATGAAACTAAACTAACTACCACCGATTTATTAACTAATAAAGAACATTATTTAAAACTTGAATAAACCTAACTTAAAAACTCCTAAGTCCTAAATTTATAAACCTAGGAAATGATATTTATGACTGCGATAATTAAAGGATTAATAAGCCTTATAGCAGTGTACTATCTATCGCCAGCGTTGATTCGTACTATTATGCCAAACACCTTTAGGTATAAAACTCCATATCGCTTAAGAAATTTGAAAATTTAAGCACCGAGATGCTAAATACCAAGATGACTCTTTTAAGCTATAATAAATCCTATATTAAGCAGATTTGAACAAACTAATAAGCCAGAACAATAAGCTACGTACGCTAATGCTACCTTATTTTATGGATTTTTTTACAGTTTTAAGAACAGAATGACTAGCAAATTAAGTTTTAAGTAAACAATTACAACTATATACGCATCTAACATCTATTATAAGATTCATAGCTCACTAAACAGATATTAGTAAGCAACAAGCAATAATAAGCTGAAATTCAAAATTGATGCTTTATAAATGGATGTTGAGAAATTACAATTGCTTTGCTACTCAAACAGGCGTTATCACAAAAATGCTCGTATAGAGCTATGAAAAGCTCCAGCTTATCCTGGAGAAGTCTGTAGGGTCCATGGGTAGCCCATCTCCATTACTGGCTTCTCCGCTTCCATTGATCAAGCTTATGTGAAGTTTGAGCAGTGGATTTGAGTATCTACTTAGTCTCATCTTACAGCTTTAAGTGCTTAAATGACGTATTCAGTAGCTAGCTTATGTAGAGATTAAGACAGATTATTAAGAACTGATGTGATTTAATAAGACGCTTATTAAACCAAGATTGCTTATTAAGTAAGAATAGATTCAAAAAGATTTAAAATTAAAATTTCAAATTTTATTATATGAAAACAGATTAAAAGCTTTTAAATGAGATTCCAAGGATTGAAAACAATGCTAAAATTACATTTATTTTGAAAAATTATACTTAAGCTACACTAATACTACCATAGATGATCTTTATGTGAGTGAGGAGGATCTGTCTGTATTTATAGGCTAGAGAGGTAATGGACTAGACCTCTCGGCACACGCTACATCTTGATCTTGATTCTTTTCCTTTAAATCTATTGCAAATCATTGGATGCCCTTCTTGGCCCTTGGATCAGATATTGAAGCACACGGATTGCCAGCATGGCAATCCCTTCATTGGCCAGTCCTGTGCTTCTTTTACAATGATTTCAGTGCAATATTCCCCTTTTTGGTGTGTTTCTTTGTAGATTACGTGTCATTCCCTTAAGTTATCTTGACCAATCAAAAGCTTTGATGACGTCTTTTCTTGCCAGCGTGGAGCTTGGTACTTGGAATCTTCAAGGCCACGTAGAAGGACGAGTTAATCTATGTTTAAATTGGGGTTTAATTTTGAAGGAGGGTGAAATAGGAAGACGCCGTCGAACAGCCTAAAACTATTGTTCCGCCCCCAATTTCTTATTCGTTTGTGTATTGACTGGGTTGGAAAGGCGGGATTGACTGGGGCATCGGGTAATCATAAAGGGTTTGGGTCCATGGATTGCTTTTTTTGGGGCGGTGGATTAACTAGGGGTAAGGTTAATTTCATAATGCACTTAACGATGTTAGACTTTTAAAATAAAAGGACTAACGGGATGTTATACATTTAAGAGACTTTTTGTGAATTTGCATTTAACCATATGTGGGTTATTTTTGGTATTTTGTAAGGTTTTGTCATTTTGTGGGATTATGACCAAGGTTCTCACTTTGTTGGATCCTTTGCCTAGCAAACTACCCATGGCTTCTGTGACTCGTTTCCTCAGTCGCAGTACAATTTTTTAAATTCTGTGTTCGTTGAGTGACCCTAGTTTGGCTCTTTTCTTGTGATATTTGCAATATCCGTCCCTACACATCACAAATGACAAAACAAGCAATATACAAGCATATTTGCACCAAATATTTTCATTTGAGGGTCATTTATTGGTATATTAATTTAAAAGGACTAGTGTTTTTACGTCACAATATCAAAAAATTCCCCAACTAAGTGAGATTGTAGTGTCCTACGTAATGTTATATGCATCTATGAAAACCCTCAAATACCTTCTGAGAACTTCCCCTAACTGATCTTGAAATGTTGCTAATGCGAGAAAAGTATTTTTGGGGAGAGTTAAGGAAATTCCGGATAAGTTTTAAAAAGACCACTATTTTCTGATTTTTCAAAACGTTTTCCATTTTTTTGATTTTTCTGACGGACGAACTACAACTTTCAACTTATTCATTGTGTGACAGAATGTTGCTTTCATTTATTCATTGATAAACTTTTAGGATCTCAGAGTTACTAAATGCCACAAAAAGTTTCCAAATGGAAAAATTCTTGTCCCGACTTTCTCCTCTCCAAGCCAAGTTAAAAACAAGATCATTTGTAAAATTACATAGTTATGCATGCTAACATTTAGTGTCATATAAATACTACATTGTTGTACTATACTTTTCTCCCTTGTATTCTAATTCTCTAAGGATTTTTATATTATTATTGGTGACAAATTAATTATGTTTCCCTAAATTGAAAAGTAAACCGGTTTAGACAATTAATGGTTGAAATCCTTTCCTAAAGAGATGATGTGGTGAGAATAAGTTAGTTCACATTAAGGTGTCTAATTTCGCGCATGAAATTTGAGGGGTTATCCTTGTTATTTCATCCGCCATAACAATCTCAACTATGAGGTCAGAGACGGAGGGCTTTATTTAGATACACCCCCGGAGTCAAATATTTGGCTTTATTATTATTATTTTATTATTTAGCAACGATTATTAAACCTTGGTCCTTTAGAAGCTGCAACATCGGGTTGTGAGCCGACAAGATGCAGCGGACATATAGTCGACCACTGGTTAATTTCCTCGACCTTTTAGAAGGCTGCAACATTGTCGGTTGTGAGCGGCCAAGATGCTATGCCCAAACTGTTTTATCAGTCTCGGATTTATTATTTCATGTGTCTTATTAGAGACTACGCCACATCAGTTGTGAGCCGGCAAGAGGCGGGAGGTAAATCTTTTATTGGCCACTAGTTTGATTATTAATACTAATTCTTTATTACTTATCATCCACCTTTTAACTCGACTATCTCTTCAGTATGCGAGCCGACCGTTTGATCCAGAAGTCTTATGTCGGCTTCGGTTAATTTCATAATTATTATTTTTATAGCGCAAATTTCAAGCTTTAGGTCTTTTAACAACTACCACATCGGTTTTTGCGAGCCCGACCATGGTCCAGGAGTCTATTTCCCAACAACACTGACAAAACTTTGATGTGACCTTACTTTTACAGAGGGAATCTCTACACAGTGATTTCTAAACTAAGGAATCGCGAAAAAAACCAAACGAAACTTTTATTAGATTCAACAATTATGATAAACGTTTATTAAGCTGATGGGAGGCAAAAAGCGGGTGACACAATTAGCCTTTATGAGCCTTAAGAAATCTAAAAGACTGTATGCTTTGTTTAGATTCAAAACTAGTAATACTCTACTCTATCATGCTTTTGTTCTTCCCAATTTAAAATTTCTAATAATCGAAAACTCGAGAATACTTAGCCATAATAAATAAGAACTTCGCATATTTTTTAATAATCAATTATGGAACTTTGCAAAGTCTTGACTTTTTTAAGTTAGGACTATGTGTTTTTTGGCTCCTTTATAAAGATAGTAGCTAAAAAGTAATCTATCTTATGTTAAGGTGTCGCGAATGAGCCTAGGATATAAAATCGGTGGTTGTCAAATAAGTTGAATTTTCATTTCAATGCATCGGCGAAAATCCTACTTCGTATCAAGTATGTTGTGTCTCATGTGTGTTATTATATTGTGACAATAAACTAGATATTAATGACTTGAAAAATTTAATAGTTCTAATTTGCCGGAAATACTGGGATGTAGATGAACAATGGGCAAAGGAGTTAAGAGATCTTATCGAAAGATTACTACCCTATCATACTAAAATTAAAGTCATTGTCACTCAATGTTTCACTAGCCTCGAAGACTTAATAAGCCCCATTACTAGATCAAAAGTCAAATGCAATCCGAGCATGGAGAAAAGTATCACAACAATCTCAAGCCGTTATCAAGTTGCTAAAAGATAAAATGTTACGTCGATAATAATCTAGGATATCGGATTTCCTTAAACGAATGGCAAGCAAAGCTAGGAATGCTCGGTGGACCGGGACAAAACACCAAACTCGAGAGTCTTCAAATTTTTGGGCCAATCTTCAAAAAAATCACAAGATTAAATAACAACAAGAATCGGTAGAGTACAAGCATCCTCAATCATAATAGAATTAAGAATGATGGGAAAAACTGGATAAGCATGGGAGAATCCAAGAATCTAGCGCTTGTTTAGGGTCATAAGCTTGGACGATTCCCAGATTTCATTTGTCCGTGGGAAGGTTTTGGAGATCCGGGTACACCCTAATTTTGGGACGTCACTCCAACGTATGCTTAAATTCTATGACCGTTCACCTTGAATTTTGGCCCGGAGTTTTGGGATAACTAGACGGTGCCATAAGGGTACACATGGGTAATGGTGAACGGTCCGGACCAACAGGATTTTAACTTACCCGAGAAAATCTTCAATCTAGAGTTAAATAGGAGGACTTGATCACCAACGTTGAAAATGCAGTTTTTGATCTTTGAGTCATGGATCCTCTTTGTTTTCTCTTTATAGATCAAAGAGTTTTCATAGGCCTGATCACGAAGTTCATTTAATTCATTGAGTTGAACTTTACGGGATAGACCGCGGTATCAAGGTACAAGTTTGCATGTTCAAGGCCTAGTAGGCTTTGGGCTAGTGCTCAGTTCAGTAGATGATGCCTTTCTGTACACCGAGCTTGTATGGGTACACCCGATCGGTGCTTTTGTATGCGGTACGGGTACGGAAGGCTAGAGTGCATCATCTAGTTTATACCGCCAAGAGTCACGTTTCTCGCCTTTTAGGTCATTTCAAGAATTCATTTCAAGCCATTGATTGGATACCTCCTCAACTTGCCACTTGTTTGTGGGTGTTACGCAGGTTGGATGAGGACGGTGAGTAAACTCCGTTATTTAAGCATGGACGTTGCAAACTGGTCATTGCAAAAATGGGATTCCGCGATCACTTTTGATTAGACGAGGGGCGGGCACCGAATCGGGCGAGTGAGATTAAGAATTGCAAACAACTCGGCGTCATTGGTGGGGAGCGCTTTGCTCAAACATTTTGACAAATAGTTCGAACCGCCACGAGTTATATTTGTGTCCCTCGTGAAGACAGGAACAGCCCCACCATGAAATTGATGCCCCAAACGTCAAAGATTCGCAAAACTCTGATGGAATTTTGTGGCATTATAGCACGTTGCGAAATTTTTCCTTGACAGTTGACTAGTGTCACATCGACGCATCGGTGGACCAAGTCATGGATGTCTTCGGTAAATGTGTGTAGGCCAATGTTTTAAAATCCTGAGTCAAAAACTTTTTTTTTTGGCGCGTGTAGTTACACCATACAGTTGCTCGTAAATGTGCACTTGAGTGGGTCCACTATGCAAGCTGTGAGGATGTTTCACCTTCGTTAAAAATTCTTGGCCGAATCACACCGCCTGTTGATCACTTGGTATGTCGCTACTGTATTTAGAACAAATGGGGTGTCCCAAAAGCGTACGTGTTATATACATACTTGGAATGTTGAATGTCAGAGTTATTATTGTTGGGATGACATCCCTCTTTAACAATGAAATTTCCCTATTTTCCGCACTGTGGCGTAATGATAGTGCGCAAAATCATACAAAACCAGGTTGGTACTTATGTTCTCCACGATGTGTCAACATATTAAGTGTTCTTGAGAGGAAATGTTCTTCATTATCTCTTTGTGCGATTTTCTTGTGTTGTGTTTTTAAATCAGAGAATTTTTATGATTTTCTAATCGATGGCGAAGAGTTGATCAGTCCTGCGAGTTCTCGCTCCTTTTGTTGTAGCAATATTACTTTGAACTTGAACTCTTAAAGGAGGAGAAACCCACCAGAGCGCATCTCGCTTTGGAATCTTTTTTGTGACTAAATAGATATTAATGCGGAATTCTTATTATTATTGTGATTGCCGTATACACTTTGCTTTTTCAAGTTGATCGGTAAGACCGGGAATTTTTGTGAACGGTATTACACGTATGGCTACATTTTCTTCTCCGTTGTGGTTGTAAGGCGATTCGCCTCGTTCATTGTTTTACTCGCATAGTGTATGTGGTCTAAAGGAGTTTTCATCGGACGTTAGCCCCTATGTACGTGTGTGACTATAGCATGTGCTTTTGTCATCTGCACATGCAGGCAGCATAAGGCATAGTCCAGTGTTAGCGGGTAAACAAGATGTGTAGACTTCGGGTAAGTATTGATTTTTCTATTATAACGTTTTCAAAAGCTATGAATACATTCTTTAGAGGAAGGATGAACAGATTATTCTTCTCAAGAGATGTGATTCATCGGTCGGGATAATTTTGGAAAATCCTTAATGAATCACTATTTTTTAAAACTAGTTGGTTAGAAACCGTCATGTATCTCGAGAAATCTCGCAAGAAACCCTTATGGTTGTGGAATGAGGTTAACTTAGCAATCACATCGATTGCTGTATCAACTCTCCAATCCCATTTGTGGAAAGTCGTATAGCTAAGAACAATGCTGCTTGCTCTTCTACCATAAGAAATGATCTATTTTCCAATTTAGAAACAAAGATTGGTGTCTTTCCACGTTTCTTGACAGAGATCTTGTGCTACCCGAGAGAGAGCAATTTCCGGCAATGAATTCCAAATGATTCCAGAGAAGTCGGTCCATGACATGACGTTCCATCATTTTATTCGATCAGTGTCATGATAGATAGCCATTCAACACTTAATAGAACGTGCCCGGTTAGCATTGAATAAGCCAAAAGGCATGCGTACGTGTATTGGCGAAGGTTTCGTAAGAAACATGAATGTTGTCTTTCTTGATCAGAATGAGAGGTCGATGGGTATTTGAAAGTAACCCACGAGAAAAGAGAACCGATCTAGAACAATAATAGTACTCGTTTACGCTAGGTATTCTCTCGTCACTTTTAGATCCATACGAACGGTAGTGGAAGGTCAGGCTCTTTAAGGGTAGGCATTCATTTAACCCTTTTTAGTTTGTTTTTTTTGCGGTAGACAATGCATACATGCCAATCTCCCGCGCACACACCCCCCCCACGTATTACCTTAATCGCTAAGTAAAGGGCATTTATCGTTTTCGATCTTTTTTCAACAAGGTAAGAGCCACCCTTTTTCGGTACGCAATGTACGGTGAAATCTCTTACCAAAGGACTATCGCTGAAGAATGAGGGAATTATCTCGGCTGTCAGAAGTTTTTCAACCTCTTTTAATGGACATCATAGATTTTGGTGGAATATTCACCCGTCTTTGGTGTTGAATTACTGACCGGTTTGTAGTCACTTTCCATCAAGAATCTTGTGAGTATATAATTCCGGGTTAATACCTGGATGTCAGAAGAGTTCCAAAAACGAATGGTCGATTGTGTGACTCAAAACCTTTATGAGAGCTGCGGCATCTCTTTCCTCGACTACTTAAGTACTTTAGCGACCTCCATACCAATGAACAAATCATGCTACCACCTGCTTTCCCCAGTAACGCCACACCTTGCTTCTCTCCATATATCGCTTCCACAGCCTCATTCAAGACTTGATTGAATTGTGGCACGCTCATGCTCTACACTAGTCCCTTCAAACAGGAGCCTCTGTACAGCACACACAATGCCCCTCCCGCCCCTAATACTCCCCTCTCTTAGAAGCTGACTGCACATTGCCAGTTCCCGAAGCAAGAGCTCGACCCATTTATCCTACGCCAAACATCTTTCCTATATCAGTGCCGACCTCCCTAGTCACTCGTCCCAGCCAAGCTAAGGGATCCACCTGGTAAGCAATAGCTTCTCGTTGCCTCTTCGGTAAATCAGTAGATGATATCCTTAAGGAGGCTCTTGCAATGCCCTCCAACATGAACTAGAAATCTGTCCCCTCAACACCCACCCCCCTAAGGCCAGTGCACACTTCCCTCACCTCGTCTCCTCATATCCACCATCCCCCCCCACACCCCTTCCACTTTTCATCACAATCCCCTCTCACCAACTAATACCCTACTCAATTCCCATACATACTCACTCCCTAGAACTATCCATTCTCCAAACATTCACACTTAACATTCCCTCACTCACACACCTCCACTCACTCCACAATCCCCTCTATCGCACAATTCACCCACACACATCAACACATCATTCTGTTAGTACTCATATTAACTGTACCACACATAAGAAGTACTCCACTATATCACAACTTCTAGATCATCTACCTATTACCCCACTCACCCCAATCATCAACTCGTCCATAAGCCACAATCCTCCTCTTCAAATCTCCTACTTTATGTCTATTCTGTATCCCTCTAAACACACCACTGTACAAGCGTCACACGCCGTGCTCTCACCAAAACATAACCCAACATACGTTCTAAAACTATCCCCCGCCAACTCCACTAGTCTACTTGAGTCTTATACAAATAGACCTTATACCTCTGATCAAACCACACACCGTTGTTCTCCTAGTACAACATCTAACCACTCCATCCTCACACTCACACATCGCCATACTACCTTCCTCACCCCACGTCCTCTATCCTACCTCACACACACAACTTAATGTGTCTGCCTGATGTGACGCACCTATACCCCACCCCATCATACAACCGCTCATTCCATCACTCCTTGATAATGACTCACCACTGTGCCATCTCTACCTCCCACTCATCCAACAACCACTATGCGTCATATCTATGCATCTTCACTCCTCATCTTACTACCATCACTTCATCACAACGTCTATCCCCAGCTTATCTGTTAAATCACTCAGATACACAGCCCTATCCACCCCTGTCAACACAACAGAGTCATACTCTCTATATTCACGTGCCATACTACTGTTACGCCTGTGTAGACCATGAATCCTCCCCAGAACTCAAACCACAACCTGTATCACTCAACCCCACTTCAACCCGCCAGTTCATATACTCCCAGATGTGGTGATCTGCAAATCGATCTACACTTCCTAGAACCTCTCTCTGCTCCACCTCATACTACTGTTCTCCCACTACTCTTCAGACTCAAAACTAACCCTCTATTCCTCTAACACGTATCAACCCTCCAGACCACTCCCTACCAACCTTACACCAGAGATTCACATTGTCGTCCCTCTTACATCCCCCGCTTTAAACATCCGTATCCTTACTGTTCCACACTCGACTCAAACTTGATATATGTGTTTCCCCTCCACCCCCCCCCCCCTCCCCGTCAATCACCCCACCCTACACTTCACCACCGTCCATACTCACAGCAAACTCACAACCCCTTAACTCATTGTACCTTATAAATTCTCTGTTTCATTCATAATATGTGTGCACAACATCCCCCTCTCCCAGTCCTCACCTACTCAACACTTCCACTCCATCTACCATAACTAAACGTTCACATGTGACCAATATACAACAAAACCATGTCCACTATGTTAAGCGCTAAACCTCCATACTACTTAATCCAGTTCTAGTACCCATCTAAACTACCTAATATAGTACTAATACATGTAGATCCCAGTGTACACGCTCAATCTACCACACTCAACAATAAACCTCACCCTTGTGTCACGCATTCCTACAATACAAGACACTCAGAAAATCTCAATCATTATCCACTCTAAATCCTGCCGCCAAACTCCACAACAGTGTTCCCTAATAACTATAAATTCACAAATCCAGCTTTAACCCTAACAAATTCAAAATACAATACACTTAAACCTGTTCCTCGTCACATGTCCTCAGTTCCACGTATGTCAAACCCCAGAAGACAAGACTATTCTCCACGCCAAACCAACATAACTCAGTTCAATGTAACTCACATACTCTGTGTGTCTATCAATAATATCCCTACTCTCAGTACTAATATTATACCCGTCTACTGTACCATATCCAGAACCAACACACCATAACCATGCTAGCTCAATAACGAAATATTCTCTCACATCCTCTCACCAAAGACCTTCACAATACTCCTAAACCCTCCATCCCTGAAAATCTATCTGAATACGCCAATCATGAACTCCCTATGCTCAACATCAACCATACTCTTCCATGTAGTCCTGTAAACGCCTCATACCCCCCCAACCCAAACTCCTTCAAACTTCCCTAGCCACTATCACTGAAAAATCCGCCCTAGCAATTACTTCCATCTTCAATCAAACGCATTATCACTCAAAAAAAAAAGAAACTCCCCAATAACCATTCACCTACCAAAAGAGATACAAAAGTCTAATACATTCCCCTTCCCTTCAAATCATAAAATTGACAAATAGACTAACTACTTCATTCCAAGAATACCAGATACACCAACTTCAATACGTACTTATACCTAACACCAAACTCTCCACTGTACACTTGCGTATAGCATCACACCCGTCATAGTGTCTTGAACCAATAACAGCCACAGATCATCTAATGTCGAGCCCCAGTACAATCTATTTATCTTACCTGTCCCTAATCTTACGCCACATTCACTAAACAGACCATAATTACTAAACTAAAGAGAACCTATCTATTTCCTCGCCTTCCGCATGTCCTCATACTCCATTGTATCCAATCCTGACTGTCACTCTTACAATGCTCCACATGACACTGTAATAACTAGTTCCTCTACATGTTATCCTACTCCCTCTCCTTACAAATGATATCCCACAAAGAGTCAACATAGAGACCTATATATGTCAAAACCATCCAAAACTAACACGTGTGCCCCTCAACAACACACACTCCGCCTCTCTCCATTCTACAAATACTCAAACTATGCTAATATAAATCCCATCTACACACCTACCCTCTTCCCATCCTAAAATAAAAATACCTCCAACCCATCATAACCCATCTAAAACGAAATAACTAATCACACCACAACAACACACCTAAACATCTACCCAAAAAACACCTACTATAATCCACTTACACCCATCCCATAACCTCCCCCAATACCCATCCAAACCCACCACATTCTCTCCTCCATATAAATCTATAATCAATATTCTGTCTCAATCAGTCATCTAAAACCGATGCCGTCTGATCTCTGTAGTCATCCCCCCTCTGATACTCCTTGTCACAACTTCGCAATGCACATACACTTTGCCCAACCTGATACACTGAACTCACACACATACCAACCTCATTTCACATGTCCACCCTCCCATTGTCTAATCACCACCCCCCTCCCACCACCACCTATGATTCACATCTCGACTCTCCGACCCATGTATAAAATTCCAACAATACTCAGTAGACTCTCATAAAAAAGAGAGAATAGAAAGATAAAATACCCATCTCTAACAATTCACAACTTAACATCCTGTAAATCAAGTCCAATCTCCCGGCCCCGTTCTGTTAACCCCCTATGACCAAATAATTGAAAGAAAAAGACAGAGATAGATACTCCCCCCCCAATTGTGAGTGACTACTCACCTAGCGTTGTCCGCCATCCAAAAATTAAGAAGATCCATGCACACTACATAAAGTCATAGTCTTATGTCCAATATCCGCCATATCCCTCGCCACATCCTCCTCCCCTTCTCGCATCAACAATCTAGTCCGCTTCAACGCATCAGACTTAAAAACAGTAACACTCAAACGAGACATTCACACCTATCGCTAAAAAGAAAAACAAGAGAGAGAGATAGATCACACTATTCACATGCCATCTCATCACCCAATCAGGAGACAATCCTGTCAACATTAACACCTAATTCATCACTGAACAAAATAGAAAGAGAGACAACCTAAAGATAGACAGAGACAAAACCCACCCAATAAGCGAAACTAAAAACCAAAAATGCAAACCCCACATAGATGTTAGAGCATACGTCTAGTAATCCAGTATGTATCACAAATACTTTTTAATTAAGGTTATGTCAGCTCCACCTCGAAATCGCAGGCACTGCGTACCGTATCCAGTGCGCTCTCATCATGTCACCCCAGACACCACTAACATCACACTAGTAAACCAGAGATTCAGTGTAGATCCGCTGCGGTACGCGTCCGCGCACGTAGCGCGTTGTGTGTATGTAATACATTTCTCGAAGATAAGTAATTAGTAAGCTGTGATTATCCAATAGCAGTATGAGATGTGTCGCTCGCATTATATTAAAGCAGCTGAGCTGCAGTCGAGGTCTGTACAGCTATGTCCGCGCGCAAAATGCTCACTGTTTAATTCAAGAAGGAGAAGAGCGTTGAATACTCCCTTCGGAGCACCGGACTCCTGAGACAATGTATAATATCGTGATGCTGTACGAAACATGCATTGGATGTTGTTCTCAATGAACGGCGTGTGTCTATAAGAGGTGTTGCGTGCACGAGCAGGTTGTATCGAGTGAAGAACTAGAGTACCGATCCTGCGGCAGAGGAACGCGTAACGTATACAATATCATGTGCTGCGCTCTGACAATGTAGTGTAGTATTCATATAGATCATCTGAGTAGAGAGTATGTCTGTGATGTTGCTCATGGTGTAATTGCCCGTATCAATGGATGCTCCAATGAATGTTCATGTTTGTACCTCATGTTAGCATAAGTTTTAAATTCGTTTAGTTTCGTGTGGTCACTCTAAGAAAGCTTACCGAGAGAGAAGGAAGTCCACTGCCTATAGCCGCGATCCAGCATGATTATCGAATAGAAGAAAGGTTACATGCTATCGCGAGACTTCGTCTGTGTCATGAGAATCGTCAGATGATTTCCATTTCTACAGATTTGTTTGTTTTGGCTAAGGAGGGAAATTTTTTGTTGGATGAATTTCGAACAAGATTCATCCCATGTATGAAATCGATTGAGGGGGTTCTTTTCAACCCAGTCACCCCCCAGCAGAAATCCATTGTGGCAGTCGGCACCATCGGAGGGAAAATAGGAAAAGCTATAAGCTTACCACAACGTACCGGACGTTCGGGAACTTCATCGTAGAAGTGATCATGTTTGAAAATAACGGATGTGCATGATGGGTCTTCTTTGTCATGTCTCGAAAATTTATTTGTTTTGAACGAGGGTAAGCAAACTTGCTTCAAGCTTCAAAGTTTAGTCCGCGGATGATCTCGGGCACAACGTTGGCATACTTGTAACCCTCGCGTGGAGTTGCTTCGAGCAATTGAGCCATTGTACGATTACTCGGCCTATCGTTAACTTACAGGGAGGAGCTTGATTCTCAAATAGTTCCACGAGATTGATGGGTTCACACAAAAGTCGGTAGGACTTGTTGTTGTTGACAGTTAGAATTTTTACGGAAAGGGGGGATGATGGAGAATATTGATGTGCGCTATGCACTAAAATATACAAAGCAAAATTGTATTACTATTTTTTTTTCTTTTTTTTTCTTTTTTTTGGTTTATAAACAATGTATTCACAATGTATTTTAATAACGACAATGAGATAAGACACCTTAAAGCCTAATAATTGACTGCTTCTCGGTATCTCTTCAAAGAGAAACCGCACAAAAGGAGCAGAGGAGTAGGAAATGCGCGAAGCTATTTAAAAAACTTTCTCCTTTAGGTCGTGTTCTAGGAACAACCCGCCTTAACACCCTCTTATAGTTTGTTTACTTTCAAAGGTGAAACCGTACTTGCGAGTGAGACCAAAAGTATTCTTAGTTTTTTGATCTTGGGTCTCGGGAACTTATTAATGATATAGACTTCAGTGGAAAAGTATATAATGACGGTTGAATTTTTATTTTTTTTTTATGACGATGTTTTTAACTTTTTTTTTATATATTATATATTATTATAATAAGAAAATCTTTTTATTTTTTTTTTTTTGAAATAAACAAAATACTTCACAGGATTAGGTTATCTTCGACAAAAACAAATTGTCAAAACAGGCGATCTCAACAATCGTATAACAATCTCCCCGGAAAACGGCACCAAAAAACTGAGTTGATCCTATTGATGTTATACCTTTTTTAATATATATATAGTTATATATTATATTATATAAGTATATATTTATATATTTTATAATAATTATATAATATATAAATATAAATATATAAATAAATATATAAAATATACTTATAAATATATAATATAAGGGATAAGAATCAAAAATCTCTCAATGTAGTAAACCGGGAGTATGATTCCCGGGTCGTTATCCCCAACGAGGAATGCAATTGAAAGTCGAGAGTTGTTTTGATAATCGATGCTTGAATGGAACAAGATTATGATTGGATTTCTAAAGCTACGGGAAAATTAATGCAAACACTTAAAAACAATTAAGGGAAAACAAATTTTAACTAAAAACGTTAACGGGAATTCAATAAAACGCGACAATTAAGCAATTGAACTAAAATTAAACCCTAAATGATTTTCTAAACTTTTTCTAATCCTATTTGACTATTTAAAAAGAAAAGGCTAAGGAAATTCTAAAACGAGGGTAATTTAAGTTTAAAAACGAAGAAAACAAGAACGGGAACGAAATCCCGTTCTTTAAAAAGTGAACTCTCAAAATATTAACCCTACGAAAGTAAATTTCAACCTAAGCCTAGAATATGATAAAATAAAATTTTATAAAAAAGAAAATTATTTTTTTGATTATTTTTCTATTTTTTATGATTTTTTAAAGTTTTTAACAAAATTAATTCACGAAAAATATAAAACTTTAAGCTAAAAATCCTAAAAAATTTCTAAAAATAGCTTATGATAAGCAGGATGTAGAAAAAATGAGAAATCCTAAAGAGCTAAACTAAATAAGCCGGGAAAAATCAATTAAGCACTCGAAGTGCTTATTAATACTAAAACTTAAAAAAGGGGTAAAAGGATTTTAAATGCACCTTGGGACGTAAAAGTCCCAAGGGCGCAGTGGTTAGAGGTGTGGGTGTTGAGTGTTATAAGAGGGTTGAGGAAGGTTGAGGTTGTGAGTTCGAGCCTTGCTCACTCACAATTTCCCTTCTTCCCCTTTTTTTATTTTTTTGCAAAAACCTAAAAAGCAAAGATATAAAGCAGATAAAAATAAGCTGTTTTTGTGAAATCAACTTTTTTCTAAATCACTAATAAGCTAGAAAACAGCTTAAAAATCAGACAGAATACTCTTAACCATTTTTTTTAACTTTTAACACAACTAAATAAGCTAGAAAACTAAGATAAGCTAGAAACAAAATCAAATAAGCTACTAGCAACTAACTTCTAACCTAATAAGCTAGTTTAAACAAGAAATAAACAAATCAAAAGTCAATAAGCTGAAAAAGCACTTGGGACAAAACTGAGCTTGAAACAGACAATGAGACAACTTTGAGCTTATTTTTAAGCTAGCTAGAGGAACCTTATGGCAATCTAGCTTATATCTACTTAAAGCTCAGCTTATAAGCTACTCTAAACAACAAACAAAAAGCATTTTGAAATTCAATTAAGCATTGAAAAATCACAATGAAAAAGCTACTTATGCTGTTTTTGATGTTTTTGGTTTTTTTCTATGAAAAGACTAATAAGCTGAATCCTGGACCTAATAAGCTACAAACAACTTAATATTAACCTAATAAGCTAGTTAAGACAGAAACTTAACAAAAACTTATGGCAATAAGCTAAAAAATCTCAAATAAGCATTTTGGTAAAAACTGCATACCAAACAGGCCTTAAGGGCAACTTTAAGCTTAATTCCAAATAAGCAAATGGATCCTTGTGGTTATAAGCCCTACACCTACTTAAACCTTGGCCAAAAATCTACTAAAAACATGTCTTAAAAACTATTTTGAAAAACAAATCGACAAAGAAAAACTATTTGAAAACAGCTTATTTACTCAGCTCATGCTGAGCTCACTTTTTATTATGAAAAGACAAATTGCAAATTTAAAGTTTAAAAACAGTTAGCTTAATGAACTTTTAAAAGCAAAATAAGCTAAAATAGATCTACTATTATCTAAAATCTACTTGTGAACAAAATTTGAAATTCTAAAAACTATTTTTACCAGCTGATTTTTAAACTTGAAAATGGCTTATAGGTTATATATGACTACTAATGTATGCCAAATTCTAACCACTACTTGAATTCTACAATTGCAGACTATAGATCCTTGTTTCTACACTCTTAAACACTCAATCAAATGTAATTTGAGTAACAAGAACAGCTAGCAAGGAATCAAGCTAATAGAACCTATTAAACTAGACTTAACTACCACAGATTTTTAAAACTACTAAAGAACTTGATTAAAACTGAATAAACCTAACTAAACTCCTAAATCCTAAATTTATAAACCTAGAAATGAGATTTAAACTCAAATTAAAGGATTAAAAAGCCTATAGCAGTACTAACTCTTAGTTAGTACTGCTATGCCAAACACCCCTTTAAGATATAAAAATCCATACTCGGCTTATAAATTTGAAATTTAAAGAACAAGATGCAAATACCAGATATCATTAAGCTATAATAAAACCTAATAACCAGATTTGAACAAACTAATAAGCTAGAACAATAAGCTATAAGCTAATGCTACTTATTTTTAGATTTTTACAGTTTTAAGACAAATGACAAGCAAATTAAGTTATAAGCTAACAATTACACATAATAAGCATCTAACATCTATAATAAGCATTCATAAGCTACACTAAACAAATATTAGTAAGCAACAAGCAATAATAAGCTGAAATTCAAAATTGAGCTTTAAAAAGGAATTTGAGAACTTACAATAGCCTTTGCTCTAAACAAGGCTTATCAAAATGCTCTTATGAGCTATCAACAAGCTCCAGCTTATCCTAGGATAAGCTGGTAGGGTCCTGGAAGCCCATCCATTACTGGCTTCCCTTCCATTGATAAGCTGTGGTAAGATTGGAGTGGATTTGAGTATTACTTAAGCTCATTTAAGCTTTAAGAGCTTAAATGAGAATGTAGCTAGCTTATGTAGAGATTAAGACAGATTATTAAGAACTATTTGATTAATTAAGAGCTTATTAAACCAAATTGCTTATTAAGTAAAATAGACTTCAACACAAGATTAAAAATAAACTTCAAATTTTATTAATGAAAACAGATTACAAAGCTTTTAAATGAAGATTACAAGGATTGAAAACAATAAGCTAAAAATTACATTTATTTAAAAATTATACTAAGCTACACTAATACTACCCTAGATGATCCTTTGTGAGTGAGAGAGGTCTTGTATTTATAGGCCTAGAGAGAAGGATCTAGACCTCTGCACACGCTCCTCTTGATTTGATCTTGGCCTTTCAATCATTGCCAATCATTGGATACCCCTTCTTAGCCCTTGGATCAAAATTGAAGCACACGGATTGCCAGCGTGGCAATCCCTTCATTGGCCAGTCCTGTGCTTCTTTTACAATGATTTCAGTGCAATATTCCCCTTTTTGGTGTGTTTCTTTGTAGATTACGTGTCATTCCCTTGAGTTATCTTGACCAATCAAAAGCTTTGATGACGTCTTTTCTTGCCAGCGTGGAGCTTGGTACTTGGAATCTTCAAGGCCACGTAGAAGGACGAGTTAATTATGTTTAAATTGGGGTTAATTTTGAGAGGGTGAAATGGGGGAGACGGTGAACAGTAAAACTGTTTTTCCCGCCCCCCAATTTCTTATTCGTTTGTGTTTGACTGTGTTGAAAGTGGGGATTGACTTGGGCTCGGGTAAAATAAAAGGGTTTGGGCCGTGGGATTGTTTTGGGCTCGGTGGATTAAAAGGGGTAAGGTTAATATATAATGAACTTAACGACCGTTAGTCTTTTAAATAAAAGGACTAACGGTGTTATACATTTAAGGACTTTTTGTGAATTTAATTTAACCATAAGGGTTATTTGGGTATTTTCCAGGTTTTATCATTTTGTAGGTTGACCAAGGTTGACTTTGTTGACCTTTGCTAGAAACTCCTGGCTCTTGTGCACTCTTTCCTTCTCGTGTTTGTTTTTGCCTGGTTTTGGCTCTTTTCTTGTGATATTTGCAATATCCGTCCCTACACATCACAAATGACAAAACAAGCAATATACAAGCATAATTTGCACAATTTGTTCATTTTTGGTATAAAAAGGATATGTGATTTCTCACATATCAAAATTCTCCAAACTAAGTGATTGTCGTGTCCTCACGCAATGTTATATGCTCTAAAACCAAATACCTCAAAACTTCCCCAAACTAAATCTTTGAAAAGTAGCAAAGACTTTTGTGGGGAGAGTTAAGAAATCACAAGCTTTAAAACACCTCATTTTCCCATTTTTCAAAACTTTTTCCATTTTTATGATTTTTCTAATTTACAACTTACAACTTATTCATGTGTGACATAATGTATTGCTTTCATTATTCATTGATAACTTTTAGGATCACGGAACAAAAAGCACAAAAAGTGTCCAAATGGATAAATTCATCGTCCCCGACTTTCACCTCTCCAAGCCAAGCTTAAAAACAAGATCATTGCAAAATACAAGTTATGATGCTAACACTACTCATAAAAGCTAATTGTGTACTTACTTTTCCTCCCTTATTCCTAATTTCCTCTAAGGATTTTATTATTATTATTGGTGACAAATAAATTATGTCCTTATTGATAAAGTAAACCCGGTTTAGACCATTAATAGTTTGAAATCCTTTCCTAAAGAGATGATGTGGTGAGAATAAGGTCCACATTAAGGTTCTAATTTCGCATGATTTAGGGGTTATCCTTTTTATTTCATCCGCAACAACTCAACTACGAGTCCAGAGACGGAGGCTTTATTTAGATAACCCCGGAGTGGAAATTTGGCTTTATTATTATCATTATTATAGCAACATTATTAAACCTTGGTCCTTTAGAAGGCTGCAACATCGGTTGTGAGCCGGCAAGATGTAGCAAACATATTTCGACCTCGGTAATTTCCTCGACCTTTTAGAAGGCTGCAACATCGGTTGTGAGCCGGCAAGATGCAGCAAACTTTTATCAGTCTCGGATTATTATTACTATGTGCCTTATTTAGAAGACTACCACATCGGTTGTGAGCCAGCAAGAGGCAGTAAACTTTTATTAGTCCACAGTTTTTTTTATTATTATTATTACCTCCACCCTTTAAACGACTGTCGCATCAGTAATGCGAGCCCCCATGACCAAGAGTCTTATTTCGGCTTCGGTTTATTTCATAATTATTATTATTATAGCCAAATTTCAAGCCCTATGGTCTTTTAACAACTGCCACATCGGTATGCGAGCCGACCATGGTCCAGGAGTCTATTTCCCCACAACACTGACAAAACCTTGATGTGTACCTTACTTTCACCAGAGGGAATCTCTACGAAGTGATTTAAACTAAGAATCGCAAAAACCAAAGAAACTTTATTTATTCAACAATTATTTAACGTTTATTAAGCTGATGGGAGCAAAAAGCCACAATTAACCTTTATGAGCCTTAAAGAAATCCAACTATTCTATGTTTAGCATCAAAACTTATACTCTACTCTATCATCTCTTGTTATTCACAATTTAAAATTTCTAATAAAGAAACTCGTGAATACTTAGCCTAATAAATCAAACTTCGCATATTTAAAATCAATTATGGGAACTTGCAAAGTCTTGACTTTTTTAAGCTAGACTTGCGTTTTATAGCTCCTTGTATAAAAGATTAGCAAAATCAATCTATTTATGTTAAGGAGAAAGCTAAGATATAAAATCGGTCAGGTCAAAATTTACTTTTCATTCTCACCAACGGAAAACCTACATTCATATCAACTATTTTTTTCATTTTTTTAATATATGTGAAAAATAAACTAGATATTAAGACTTAAAAATTTAAAATTTTTGCGGGAAAACGGGATACGTGAGAACAACGGGCAAAGGAAGGTAAGATCATATCGAAGATATACTACCCCATACTAAAATTAAACATTGTCCTCAATGTTTCCTAGCCTATGACTTAAAAACCCCATACTAGAACTCAAAAAGTTGAATGCATAATCCGAGCATGGAGAAAGTATCACAAAAATCTCAAGCCGTTTATCAAGTATGCTAAAAGATAAATGTTAGTCGATAATAATTTAGGATATCGGATTTCCCCAAACTAATGGCAAGCAAAGGCTAGGAAGCTCGAGTGGACCGGGACAAAACAACGAACAAGAGAGTCTTCAAAATTTTTGGGTCAATCCTACAAAAAATCACAAGCACAAACAACAAGAATCGAAAGAGTACAAGCCTCCTCACATCATAATAGAAATAAGAAAGAAGAAAAATAGAAAAGCATGGGGTGCCTCCCACGAAGCGCTTGTTTAGGCTCACTAAGCTTGACCTAATCCCCGAATTCATTTGTCCTTGGGGAAGGTTTGGATATCCGGGACAACTAATTATGGTACGTCCCCTCCAAAGTAATGCTTAACTCTATGACCGTTCACCTTTGGGATAACTCGACGGTGCCATAAGGATACACATGGGCAATGGTGAACGGTCCGGACCAATGAGATTTTAACTTGCCCGAGAAAATCTTCAATCTAGAGTTAAAGAGGAGGAGTTGATCACCGACGTTGAAAATGCGGTTTTTGATCTTTGAGTCATGGATCCTCTTTGTTTTCTCTTTATAGATCAAAAAAAATTCATAGGCATGATCACGAAGTTCATTTAATTCATTGAGTTGAACTTTATGGTGATCACCGCGGTCTAAGGTCAAAGTTTGCATGCTTCAAGAGCCAGTACGTGGCCTCGAGCTAGATCGTTAGATACATGGTCTTTCTGTACACGAGCTTGATATGGTGTAATACCCTAATGGTTTTTGTAAGCGGTACGAAGGCCCAGAGTGCATCATCTAGTTTATCCGACCAAGAGGCACGGTTTTCGCCTATGGTCCTTTCAAGAAATTCGTGGTCAAGCCACATTGGATAACCTCACTGCCCACTTATTGTGGGTGATACGCTGGCGAGAGACTGTTGAGTAACTCCGGTAATTAAGCATGACCGTTGCAAACGCAGAGCAAAAATGGTTCCGTGAACACATAAGAAAGCACGCGGGCACCGAATCAGGCTAAGAAGATTTACTAATTATGCAAACAATCACGGCGTCATTGGGGGAGCGCTTTCGCTTCAACCTATTTTGACAAATAGTCAACCGCCATAAGTACATATTTGTTCCCTCGTGAAGACGGGAACGGCCCCATGAAATCGATGCCCCAAACGTCAAAGATTTTGCAAACTTAGATGGAATTTTATGGCATTTCACACGTTGTGAAATTTTTCCCTTGACACGTGACAAGGTCACATCGGGTTACCCAGACATGGGCATCTTGGTAATAGTGGCCAATAAAATCTAAGTCAAACCTATTTTTGGCGTGAAGTTGGCACCGGTAATGTCCCTGGTGGTCCACGTATGGCAGCTGTGAGATGTCAACAGCTTCTTGGCCCGAAAACACACGCGGATCACTGATCCGCACATATTTTGAACAAAGTAGGTGGTCGTCCCAAATGTAGAATTTAACATCCTTAAAAAACTTGTCTTTTTGATTGGGACGACTTCCCTTTAACAATGGAACTTCCCCGCGTGGTAATTTTGCAAAACGCAAACACGGGGTACTAATGAGTCACCAAGAAACGTCACCATACTTAAGTGTACACGAGAGGGAAACTTTCATTTATCTCCTTTGGGTCGAGCACATTTTTATAAGGATTTTCTAATCGGGAAAGGTGATCGGCTGCGAGATTCTTGGCTCCTTTTGTGTCAATTACTTTGAACTTGAACTCTTGAAGGAGGAGAACCCACCGGAGCAAGCTCGCCCTTGGAATCTTTTTTAAAAATAGATATTAAGGGTGAGTGATCCGCGATAACCCATGCTTTTGTTCAAGATAAGGTAAGACCAGAATTTTTCGAAGGCATACACCACGGCTAACATTTCTTTCTCTGTTGTGGTGTAATGCGATTCCGCCTCATTCATTGTTTTACTAGCATAGTGTATAGGCCTAAAGTGTTTTTCATGACGTTGCCCTAAGACTGCACATATGGCAAAGTCGCTTGCATCGTACATAAGCTCAAAGGGCAAGTCCCAGTCGGGGGCAATCAATATTGGAGCTTCGGTAAGTTTTTTATTTAACGTTTCAAAAGCATGAATACATTCATTCGAGAAGATGAACCGAGTATTCTTCTCAAGAAGATAAGTCATCGGTCTGGAAATTTTGGAAAAATCCTTAATGAAACGTCGGTAGAAACCGGCATGATCGAGAAAACTCCAAACACCCTTGATGGTAGTGGGATGAGGTAACTTAGCAATCACATCGATTTTGGCTTTATCGTGACCCAATCCCATTTTTTGGAAAATCTTATGGCCCAAGGACAATGCCTTCCTTTACCAAAAATGACTCTTTTCCCAAATTTAGATCAAAGATTGGTGTCTTCACAACCCTGAATCATCTTGTCTCACGAGAGACAGGCAAATTCTGATTGAATTCCAAATACGAGAAGTCGTCCATGAATACTTCGCATCGTTTTTTCGATCATATTTAGAAAGATAGCTATCATAACCCTTTGGGAACGTGCCCGGTGCATTGCATAACCCAAAGGCAGCGACGGTAGGCGAACATTCCGAAAGGACACATGAATGTTGTCTTTTTCTTGATCATGAGGGGGGGGGGTTCCCCCCCGGAATGGATAGAATTTGAAAGTAACCCGAGAAACATCAAGAAAACAATAGTACTCGTTTCCCGCTAATCTCTCGAGCCATTTGAATCCATAAACGGAAGTGGCAAGTGGTCTTTACGGTGGCTTCATTTTAATACCGGTAGTCAATGCATACATTGCCAACCCGTTAACCAATTTCGAGTAGAGGATTAACTCGTTTTTTTTCATCATTGTCAACAACGAGTAAAGCCATCCCTTGTATTTCGTACACAATGACGGGGCTTACCGCAAGGACTATCCAGAATGGGTAAATTAATCCCAATCAAGAAGTTTTCACCTCCCTTTTTAAGACAATTGTAGATTTTATAGATTCACCCGTCTGTGTTGAACCGCCGGTTTGTAGTTCTCTTCCATAAGGAATATTGTTAGTACAAAATTCCAGTTAAATACCCTTGATGCATAGAGTTTCCAAGCATGGCTTTGCTTGTGTGACTTCAAAACCTTTATGAGAGAGGCTTTTTCCTCGACACTCAAGTCTTTAGCAATTATGACGGCAACTTGTCGTACCTTTCCAAAAATGGGTATTCGCGATTGAAGGAGAAATTCCTTGAGATCGACCTGGGAGCTTTCATCAATTGAAGATTTATCAGTTTTAGCTTCATAAATTTTAAGTTCTTTTCGAATTTCAGGCAAATAATTTCCTGAGTTGGGAGGGGGTAATGATGGATCATCATTGAGAAAATGATTCAAGAAGAAGAATATCCCCCTCCGGGTCATAGTAAGAGTCATCAACTTTCGGTGAAGTTGGATCATCTTTGATAGCGAGGAAAGCATCAACTTCCTCGAGAAGAAAATCACTATCCCCGAAGGGAGTGAGAGTCGGAGAAGAGGTAGAAACGATCGGGTCATAATAAGGTGTTGGGAATAAATCTTCACAAGAGTTAATACTGCCAAGGTATAACTAACAGTACTAATGGAGTTAGTACTGCCAGTACATACTTAGTACTGTCAGAGTTAGTTAATACTGCTAGAAGAAAGATTAATATTGCTGATGGTCAAAGCTGCTGACTTGGAGATAAGGATGCATGGAGATAAATAAGGAATGTATATCTTTTATATTTTAGGAAGATTTGTATGTGATTATGATTGATAGTTATCTTGTAAAGGACTCCTTGTGGTGTATAAAAGGAGATCCTAGGTTAAGGTTTTACATACGCAGACGCATACGCATACACATACATAGACGAATACATCTTAGAGAAAGATTGTAATAGCTTCAAGGTTTGTAACCTTAGTACTAATCAAGAGTATCGTATTATCAATAATATGAAGCGTATGTGATATATATCATTGTTGGTACGTTCCATTGCTAACACTTCTAGAGTATCAAGTGTAGATTCCGCATACACTCGTATACAAACAAAGTCTCAACTATTGTTATTTTGGATTCATCCAAGGTAACAAACACTTTACAACATAAAGAATCGATCAAGTCGTGGGATCAACTGCTGGATGACCGTTAGTACTGTTTGGCACTAACAAATTTTTCATTAATTAATAGAGCCGTTGAGATATTTTTGACAATTCCTATGATATAGAGTTTGACTAATTGGACTTTCGTGATCTTTCTATATATATGTTTAATTTAATCACGATAAACTCAATTTCTTTAAGTCGGTCAAACCATATCTCTACGTTTCTCTATTTAAAATTCTCATTAACTTTCTCCAGCTCATATTTCATCCACGATCATATCCCACACGGTTACTTACAGTTTTATACATGGCAAATTTGGATTTTTGTAACAAGCACAACATGGTAGCGTTTTTAGAGAAATCTTCAGGAAGTGCAGGGTTTCATCAAGTCATCAATTTCCTAAATCGAAGTCACATTTGCTATGCCCTCACAAAGAAGCCAATATTTAAATTTCCTTATTAAACACTTTTTGGAGTCGGCTAAGCTACTACTGATGATAATGGAGAAGTTCAGATTACTGCTACCATTGATGGTCACTCAATGTCTATCACCGAAGCATCTTTAAGACGACATCTCAAGTTGGATGATCAGATGGTATTACTTATATACCCAACTCGAAGATTTTTGAGCAATTGGCACTTATGGGATATCACACTGATTCAGATAAGTTAACTTTTCAAAAGGGTGCTTTTTCACCTCAATGGAGGTTTCTTATTCACAATATTCTTCATTGCCTTAGCCCAAAGAAGACTGCTTGGGAGCAGTTTAGTAGTAACATTGCAACTGTTGTTATCTGTTTAGCTACCAATAGGAAATATAATTTTTCTAGGATGATTTTTGAGCATATGGTGTCAAATATTCTAGCCCCCATAAGTTTTTAATGTACCCTAGGTATCAAATATCTTAATATGCAGAGGAAACAACTTCAACACACTCAATAACATAACATGTACCCTCTCTTAGTATCAAAGTCTTTAACAATTATGAAGAGGCCTACAAAGTGGGGGGGGGGGGGGGGTGGATTTATTTTTTATGGGGGATATTTCAGGCCAGAAGTTGCTTTATTTCCTACTATGCTAGATGTTACTGAACCTTCCACTTCACCTTCAAGTCACATCCTCACCTTCCCACTCACCTGAACCTTTACCCTCACCTGCACCTTCATTTGAACACTCACCTGATCATACCACTGCATCACCAACACAACCTCTACCAACACAACCATCACCAACACAACCATCACCAACACAACCATCACTAACACAACCATCACCAACACAACCATCACCAACACAACCATCACCAACACAACCATCACCAACATAACCATCACTTGGGAGGCTAACAACATTTTCCTACACCCCCATGAATCACCTCTCCAAGCTTTCACTCACATGGAAGTGATGAGGGTAGCTTGAAACGGTACGCAATGTACGGGGCTTACCCAAGGACTATCCGAGATCGGGTAAATTAATCCGGCGTCAAGAAGTTTTTCAACCTCCTTTTTGATGACATTGTGGATCTTTGGATTCACCCGTCTTTGGTGTTGAACCGCCGGTTTGTAGTCCTCTTCCATAAGAATCTTGTGAGTACAAAATTCTGGGTTAATACCCTTGATGTCGGAGAGTTTCCAAGCGATGGCTCGCTTGTGTGACTTCAAAACCTTTATGAGAGCGGCTTTTTCCTCGACACTCAAGTCTTTAGCAATTATGACGGGCAACTTGTTGTCACCTTCCAAAAATGCGTATTCGAGATGAGGAGGTAAGTCCTTGAGTTCGACTTCGGGAGGTTCATCAATTGAAGATTTATCAGTTTTAGCTTCACAAACTTTAAGTTCTTTTCGAATTTCAGGCAAATAATTTCCTTGGTTGGGAGGGGGTGATGGATCATCATTGAGAAATGATTCAAGAAGAAGAATATCCCCCTCCGGGTCATAGTAAGAGTCATCAACTTCTGGTGAAGTTGGATCATCTTCAAGAGCAAGGAAAGCATCGACTTCCTCAAGAAGAAAATCACTATCCCCGAAGGGAGTGAGAGTCGGAGAAGAGGTAGAAATGATCGGGTCATAATAAGGAGTGGGATTGCCACTTGCGATCACATCGGAGAAACCGAGGACTTCCTGAGAATACTCCTCACAAGCCATTTCAATGACGTCGATTCGGTTAACCGAATTATCATTGTAATTAGAGGAGTATCTCGAAGTTTGATCAAGATTGAATGTGATGGCTTCTTTTTCAACACGAAGGGTTAATTCACCTTTGTACACATCAATCAAAGCACGTCCGGTCTTTAAGAAGGATCTCCCGAGAATTAGGGGGACTCGGGGATCGGCATCAAAGTCTACGACTACAAAGTCGGCCGGGAATTGGAACTTTCCTACTTTTACGTCGACATCTTCGGCGATACCGATCGGTTGGGTAATCGAACGGTCCGCAAGTTCAAGAGTCATACAAGTAGGAGTGAGCTCCGGAAGAGAAAGCTTTTTCCACACGGATAATGGCATGAGATTTATGCTAGCGCCAAGATCGGCCAAGGCTAAGCACTCATCCATTCCAGGAAAATCACACGGTATGAGAAATTTGCTGGGGTCTCTAAGTTTTTCGGGTAACTTTTTAAGGATAACCGCCGAGCAATGCTCATTCAAAGGCGTTTTAGCCATTTCACTTAATTTTTCTTTGTTTCCAATTAAAGCTTTAAGAGTCGAGGCAAATTTTGGCATAAGAATCAAAGCATCCGTGAGGCTAATTTCGAAACTCAAATCTTTAAAGATTTCGTAGAATTTCTCAATTTGGTCGTTAGCTTTTTCACGGCGCCTTTCATCATTACGTCTCGAAGGATACGGAATCGACGGTTTCGGGTTAGGCATCGGAGCACTAACGGGAGCAACAATGGGCTCAAAATTTGGTACATGAGGTTAAACTTAGACAACCGGAGGTTGGACGTTTTTGGTGCTTCCGTTATTAGTAGGAGGCATCGTGTCCTTTGTCACCTCGGTTTCACATTCCACTACTTTAGGAGGAGAAGAAGAAGTAGTAGGAATCGTGGGTCCTTGATAAGCAACACCACTTCGGGTGGTAATACCCTTCTAGTATACCTTCGGGTTAGTAATGGTATTACTAGGGAGTGTTCCTGAACCTGAAGTAGAAGCGGTATTAGAATTTACGAATTTAGAAAGCATGTCCGTTAAATTGGTCATTTGATTTTGCAAGTTTTAATTTTGAGTTTGCATATTTCTCATCACTACATCATTAGCTTTGATGTAGTTTTGGAAATCATCCTTCGACACACCTTGTGTTTGCGGAGCCAGAGCTTGGTAAGGTGGAGCTTGGGGAACCGGGGGTCGATAAATTTGGCCTTGGTTGTAATTATTCCCCCGATTTTGGTTGTAACGGTTTTATTTATTTCCTTGGTTTTGTTGAACGGGAGGAAAACCGGGAGGTCAAATTTGATTAGCAATCGGGGCTTGGTAATCGGTATTTCCTTGGTTGTAGTTAGCTGCGGCGGCTTGTGAAACATATTCTTGAATATTGTCACGATAAACGTTTCCATCGGTGGTGGGACAATTTTGGTAAGAATGAGCACCACCGCAAGTAACACAACTTTCCTCGACTGCTTTTACGGGAACGGGAGCTTGGGTTTGGTTTTTCTTATCCATAAGTAAGGCTTTCAAAGTCTTAACAATATGAATAGTCCAACACGGATATTCAGGCTAGGAAGTTGCTTTATTTCCTACATGCTATAAGTTACTGAACCTCCACTACCCCTTCAAGATCACATCCTCACCATCCCAACACCCACCTGAACCTTTACCCTCACCTGCGCCATCTTGAAGCACTCACCTGATCAGTACCACTGCATCACCTACAACACCTCTACAAAAACCATCACCAACACAACCATCACTAACACAACTATCACCAACACAACCATCACCAACACAACCATCACCAACATAACCATCCCTTGTGAGCAGAACACACAATTTTCCTACACCTAAGACTCACCTCTCCAAGTTGTTTCATTCAATAGTAAGTGATAAGGGGAGTTATGCTTGAAACTAAATGAATTGACGAATTTGGTTACCAAACTATCTGAGAGCATTGGATCCTTGGAGGAATGCTTAGGAGAGACAAAAAAAACATACATATCTGACTTTTCACTAAGCTCATACTAATGGTCGAAAAATTAGAGGCTATAGTCAAGATTGGAAAAGCAAGAAAATAGCTAAGGTTTACCCTTTCTGAAGATGATGAAGAATGTTGAAGATGATTCTTCCAACAGGGAGAAAATTATCTGGATGCAGAGGTTCAGGAGAAAGCAAGTACTAAAACTGAAACCTATTATATCAAGAAGATACTCCCCACATGAAGTCATTCAAGATCAAGAAAGCACGTTTAGAAAGGAGAGCTGAAGTTAGTACTGATGGTGCACAAAATTGTACTAGCTAGTAGAGGTTTCCATGTGATATTACTGGCTAAGGAAAATATTATTACTAGCTGGAAGAGACTGTTACTTTATACACGAATGTGTGAAGCGAAAAGGACTAAGAAAAGCAAGGAAAGCAAATAAATGACGAGATTCTGAGCCCAATAAAAGAGTCTAAGAAGGAGCATGATACAAGAAAGGATAAATTTTTGCTGATGACACAAACAGAAAAGAAAGTGAGTTTGGTAAAGAATCTGGAGTCAAAAAGAAATAAATTCTCTTTCCAAGAAAAATAATACTGTTAAGAGACAAAAAGTTGGAAGAAATGTTGAGAAGACGAACTCAAAGGTTTTTTTAGATTATAATTCCAAGAAAGATGAATTGCAGAAGATGTTGAATCTCTCTCTACAAAGTAAACAATTGTGGATAGGAAGACTTACAACTTTGACAGAAAATTTCATGTAATTATCAAATCTTCAGAGGAGATGGGCGGTTCTAATAACTATAGGGGGTTTTCATTGAGATGATTGAATACTTTTATAGACAAGAAAGTAGAGGAATTGTTACAGATTAAGTCAAAGAAAGGTATAGTGCTTCAAGACCTGAAGGGATATGATTTGATGCTTTGGGATATCTGCACACTTAATTTGAGCCTTGATGGAAGAAGAAGAAATATGGAAGAAATCAGCATGAATATAATGAAATTATAAGCTGTCGTATATTAAATTTTTGTGGTATTCCACATTTTTACAAAAATGCCGCCAAGAAAGGTATAGCCATACAAATCTGACAGAGAAAAAAAACCCTTCAAAGTCAAGTAGAATGAAATTTTTCAACGATGTTGAGAAAGAAAATTAGAGGTTGATCAAGATAGTTCACAGTCTTTTTGAACTTCAAATTTTATCAGATCTCAAGTGCAGAAATAGAAGAGTGTTTGAAAGAATCATCATCAGAAGTTAAGAAGATTTAATCCAGAAGAAACTTGGGATTTGAAGATAAATCACAAGTTTAGGGGAGGATTATTGTGAAAACCTAAAACACGTGATAGGTTCTTTGATCGTTTAAGCTCTTATTTTTTTAGAACATGAATCAATGAAGAATTAATAAACAAATGCGGATATCAAACATTGAATCATTGTTATTAATACAAGGTTTTTCATCATCATCACCTAAGATACATGACTACTACAAGCCCCAATCTTACCTGATCAATGGTAAGACGGTTACATCAACAAACTGTAACAGGAATCATAAGATTCTTGAGGCTACACCACCATGCTAGCATCTATCTCTTGTGGGACGTGTAAACCCACACACACAACACGTTTTACACCTTTGGTGCACACACACTTTTTGGCACACTTAAAACCTATGTCTATGATCTCTTTATATAGGGAGAGATCATGACTTACAAAGGAAACATAATACAATTAGGAAACTATTAAATAGTATTAATCAACATTAATTCTTTCCTATCAACAATAAATATGCATTAGATAACGTTGTCTATATGCCTTTTAAGCAAGTCAACAATGTAGTTTATCTTGATTTCCTTACTTTAAGGAGATCTTCTGAAATCTTACATCTTTTGAAGAATTCCTCCTTTGTCTTTTAAGTCCTTCTTGTTTCATTCTTGTTTTGTCTTATCAACTCATAATAGAATCCCCAACAATCTTCCCTAGTTGATAATGATCAAAAACCAAATAAGCACAAACTTCCCCTGACGTTAATAGACGAATGAATCCTCCCCCTTAAACTACCAAGATCTATAAGTTCCAAATTCATCAAATCTTTTTCCCCTTTTATTGTCATCGATCAAATTAAAGAGACTAAAGTATGCAACTATATCTATCACAACTATGAACCAATAATTACACGTTCAAATTTCATCCTTCCAACAACTCGAATTGCTCACCATATACGCACCATAGAGAAAAATGAACTTGAGCAGGTTAAAAACCATAAACTAGCATTATTAATGAATAACTATTGCAGTATTAAAAACCTTTCAACCTTGAGTGTAGCAAATAAATGGTTAAACATTTTAGCATTAAGCTTCCCCTGAAACCCATATGTTAACCATTTCTTGAATCTTTAAATTCTATAGGCTTTCTGTAATGATTACTGATGAAGTACGCTTGATATACCGAACTTGATACTGAAGTAAAATCTCCCAAGTTTTGTTTACTTAAGCTTGCACTATTGGAAAGATTGAAGAACAGGATGTATAGAATTTGTGTTGATCAAATCTCTAAACACACAATCACCGACCTGAATTTATCCACATCGACTTCTTCGAGTGACACTGATCACTACAAGAAACTCCATTAAGATGATAGATTCCCATAGTCCTCGAACCAACCACCCCCTTTGACTGCAGGAAACTAGATAAACCAAGTCCGCAAACAAAAACCAAAAAGTTCAAGCAAAGTTATCCTAATTTGAAATCATTTGAACCACCCAACCCCGATTTCAAGATAAAATAAGTAAACTCCTTCGTAAAACTTACTTCAATCTCAAATAAGAGATACCAAATAAACTCCGTAACCAATTTTTGCAATAAATCCAAAAATATTAGCCTTTAAACATTTAAACCAAAATCAAAACACTCTTGAACCTGTGTGTGTAACAAATCAAAACGGATCCAAACCAAACCTTCTTGTGTGTGGGCGCCCAACTGAACGAGATCACCTTTTCTTGAACGAAGCTAATAGTCCGAAGCTCCTTTATCCTCGGATCTCAATAGCACATAAGATATAGAAGGTGTACAAAGTATCTCTAAGCAGTATTAACAAATACGTCCCAATGCACATAATTTATTCGAACCCAATAGTAATAAAGCCCAAAAACAATTCTTCTTTGAACACATGATATATTAACTGCTTAGACATCACCAATATAAATGAACAGTTTTAACCATACCTTGTACATCACCAATATGAAAACATATATACTGCAAGCAATTAAATTTAATCCCTGGAAGCCCAAAACAGTATACACGGAGATGCAGCAACATACATTTTTGTGACATAACTCCCTACAAACTCTAAACGCATAAAATTCTAATCAATGTTAACATAGGGCCCACGATCACAACCACTCGAGAACCCATGTGTTATAAGGATTAGGGTTTTCACCTCGTCACAAACCCTCAAGTCATAAGGAACAAACACAAACAAGTACTAGCAACCTCAATTAGATGTTTTTCTTCCAACCCTATCACACGACATAACCAACCTTATAAAACACACTATAACTGAAGAAAATCACTTTATACAAGACCAACGAACAGATCTAATCCAGGAAGAATACACAAGACTTCTCTTTGAAAGATATATTCTATTCATCCATCTGGGAATGAGTATAAGTACATGATTCGTTTACTAACCATATTCCATACGAACATATGATCTTGTCATGATATCCAAGGTAGTCGTGCTTCACCATTACAAGTTTTAAGCAATAAACACTAGCAACAATAATAAACCATGACGCCATATACGACTTACAGAGAATAGCCGAGTGAAGATTCAACAAACATTCCAATTAAATATACAAGTGAAACCCTAATTGAAAAATCCTTATATGATTCACGAAAACCCTTATAAGAATATTAACAATGCTAACAATCGAATATGCATACCCAAAAACAAGTAGGGAGGGGTGATTTTTAAACCTTGTTATTAAATTAAACTCAAAACCCCGATAAAACCTTAACCACAAATCGATTTAATGAAAAAATTTAAGGTCTTAGGGTTTCCTCAAAACCTTGTAGAATCCTTAGATCGAGAGCACGAGGCTCTTATACCAAATTGTGAAAACTAAAATCGGACGTGATAGGTTCTTTGATCGTATTAAGCTCTTGAAGTTTAACATGGATCTAGGGATGAATTAATAACAAAGTGCGGAATAACAAACATTTAATCAGTGTTTAGTTATACAAGGTTTTTTCAACATCATCACCCTAAGAAACAGACTACTACACAGACCTATCTTACTGAATAATGATAAGACGTTACATCAACAAACTATAACAGAAATCATAAGATTCTTATAGGCTACACCACCATGCTACATCTATCTCTTGTGTACGTATAACCCACACACACAACATTTTTACACCTTTTGGTGCACACACACTTTTTGGCACACTTAAAACCTATGTCTATGATCTCTTTATATAGGAGAGATCATGAACTATACAAAGGAAACAAAATGTACAATAAGGAAGAACTATTAAATATATTAATCAACATTAATTAAAGTCCAATTTAAACACTTAATAGCATTAATAACTTGTCTTGTATCCTTTTAATTAAGTCATCAATGTTGATCATAGTATTCCTTCTTTAAGGATGATCTTCTTAAATCTTGACATCTTATGATAATTCCTACCTTAGTCTTATAAGGTCCTTCTTGCTTCATTCTTAGCTTTGTCTATATCAACTCAAATATAAAATTACCCAACTTAAGGAGTGGGATAGCCCCTCGCGATCACTCTGGAGAAACCGATAACTTCTTGAGATACACCACACAAGCCATTTCAATGATTGTCCGATTCGGTTAACTTGAATTACATCCATCATAATTTAGAGTGAGTATCTCGAAGTTTGATCGAAGATTGAAATGAAACATCTACCTTTTTCCAACACGCATAGTAAATTCTCCTTCGTTAACACATCAATCAAAGCATGTCGGTTTTTAAGAAGTATCTCCTGAGAATTAAATGGGAACTCGGGATCGCATCAAAGTCTATGACCTACTAAAGTCGGCCGGGGAATTGTGAACTTTCCTACTTTTTTACGTCGACATCCTTCGGCGGATAGCCGAATGGTTTGTTTTTTTTTTTTTGGGGTGGATCGAGACCAGTCCGCTATGTTCAGAGTCATACAAGTATGAGTGAGGTTCCAAAAAAGAAAGATTAATTATCCACACGGGATAATGGCATGAGAATATAGTGCTTTCGCCAAAATCTGCCAAGGCAAGGCACACAACCATACCGGGAAAGCTCACCCGTTATGTAGAAATTTACCAGGGGTCTCGCAAGTTTTATTAGGGTAACTTATTGAGCATGAACCGTGCCGAGCCAATGCTCATTCAAGCGATATCTAGCCCATTTTCACTTAATTTTTATTTGTTTCCAATTAAAAGCTTAAAAGCAAGGTAAATTTAGGCATGAGAATTAAAGCATCCGTGAGGCTAATTTCGAAACTCAAATCTTTAAAGATTTCGTAGAATTTCTCAATTTAGTCGTTAGCTTTTTCACGGCGCCTTTCATTATTACGTCTCGAAGGATACGGAATTGACTGATTTCGAGTTAGGCATCGGAGCACTAACGGGAGCAACAACGGGCTCAGAATTTGATACTTGACGTTGAACTTGGACAACCGGAGGTTGAACGTCTTTGTACTTCCGTTATTTAGTAAGGAGGCACCGGTGTCCTTTGTCCCACCTCGGTTTCACGTTCCACTACTTTTAGAAGAGAAGAAGAATAGTAGGAATCGTAGGTCCCCTTGATAACTCAACACCGGCTTCAAGGTGTGGTAATTACCCTTCAAATCTACCTTCGGTTAGTAAAGGTATTACTAAGAGGTGTCCCTGAACCTACAGAAGAAGCGTATTGGAATTCACTAATTTGGGAAAGCAAGTCCGTTAAAATTGGTCATTTGATTTAGCAAGTTTTGATTTTGTTTATGCAAATTTACTCATCACTGCATCATTGTCTTTGACGTAGTATTGAAAATCACCTACGACACACCTAGTGTTTGCGGAGCCGTGAGCTTTGGTAAGGTGGATCTTGGTGAAACCGGGGTTTGATTAATCGTGGGTCCATAAATTTTGGTCCTTGGTTTTTTAATATTCCCCCGGTTTTGATTGTAAAGGTTTTGGTTATTTCCTTAGTTTTGTTGAACGGGAGGAAAACCAGGAGGTCGAATTTGATTAGCAATCGGGGCTCGATAACTAGTATTTCCTTGATTGAAATTAGCTGCGGCGGCTTGTGAAACATATTCTTGAATATTGTCCACTTAAACGTTGCCATCGGTGGCGGGACCATTTCAGTAAGAATGAGCACCACCGCAAGTAACACAACTTTCCTCGACCGCTTTTACGGGAGCGGGAGCTTGGGTTTGGTTTTTCTTATCGAGAAGTAAGGCTTTCACCATATCTTTAAGTTCGGCAACATCGAGAGAAATACCAGGGGTAGAAGAGCTTGAACTCACTTTGGCAACAACCGGTTTGTTACGTGAATTACGAACTTTGGATTTTCTCTCAATGATTCTTAGGCAATCACGAGGCATTTTATCCAAAAAATTACCACCCGCGGCGGAATTCAACGAATCTTGATCATTAGAGTTCAAAGCATTATAGAAAGTATCGAGTTGATGTAACTCCGAAAATCCATGATGTGGGCATGCCCGAAGAAGATCATTGAATCGGTCCCATGCCTCGTAAAAAGTTTCATCAAATCGTTGTTGAAATCTAGTGATTTCATTTCGAAGATTTGTTGTCTTAGAAGGAGGGAAGAATTTGTTGATGAATTTCGAAACAAGATCATCCCATGTAAGAATCGATCGAGGGGGTTCTTTTTCAAGCCAAATCCGGGCGGCACCCTCGAGGGAAAATGGGAAAAGCATAAGCTTAACCGACGTACTCGGGACGTTCGGGAACTTCATCGTAGAAGTGATCTTGTTGAAATATCGAATGTGAGCATGAGGGTCTTCTTTGTCATGTCCAAAAAATTGTTTATTTTGAACAAGAGTAAGCAAACCATGCTTAAGCTCAAAGGTGTCCGCGGTGATCTCAGGAACAACGATGGCATCCTCGTAACCCTCGGTGGGTGCTTCGAGCAATTGAGCCATAGTACGATTATCGGCCATCGTAACTACGGGAGGAACTTGATTTTCAATTGGTTCCACAAGATTAAATGGTTCAACAAAAGTCGGTGGGACTTGTTGTTGTTGACGGTTAGAATTACGAGATTGAGAATGAGTGCGCATGCACTAAAATATAAAAAGAAAATTTATACTAAATTTTTTTTCTTTCTTTTTTTACTTTTTTTTTGTTTTTTTCAACAATGTATTCACAATGTATTTTAATAACGGACAATGAGATAAAACACTTAAACCTAATAATCAACTCGCTTATCGGTAACTCTTTAAAGAGAAAAACGCACAAAGGAGCGGAGGAGTAGGAAAGCGCGAAGCTATTAAAAACCTTTCTCCTTTAGGGTCGTAGTTCCTAGGAACAACCCGCCTTATACCCCTCTTATAGTTTGTTTAACTTTCAAAGGTGAACCGTACCTTGCGAGAGACACAAAAGGTAAGTTTTTGATCTTTGGTTCGGGAACTTATTAATGATAATACTTCAATGGAAAGTATTATATTGACGGTGAATTTTATTTCTTTTTTATGGACAATGTTTTTAATTTTTTTTTATATATTATATATATACTAATAAAGAAAAATCTTTTTATATTTTTTTTTTTGAAAATAAACAAAATAACTTCACACGAAAGGATCTTCAAACACAAATTGTCAAACGGCTCAACAATCGTATACAATCCTCCTCGGCAACGGCGCCAAAAACTGATTGATCTTGATGCTATACCTTTTTTAATATATATATATATATATATATATAAATATAGTTATATATAAAATCGTAAATAAATATATATATATAATATATATATATAATATACATATAAATATGTAATATAAGGGGAAAAGAATTCAAAAATCTCTCAATTAAATTAAAACCGGGAGTAATGATTCCCAGGTCTGTTAAACCCCAACGGGAATGCAATTGAAAGTCGAAGAGTTGTTTTAATAATCGTGCTTTAATGGAAAAGATTATGATTTGGATTCAAAAGCTACGGGTAAAATTAATGCAAACACTTAAAAACAATTTAAATGGGTGGAAAAACAATTTTAACTAAAAACTTTAACGGGAATTCAATAAAACGCGGACGACATAAGCAGTTGAAAAAAAAAAAATAAAACAAAATCTAGAACTAAAATTAAACCCTAAATGATTTTCTAAACTTTTTCTAATCCTATTTGACTATTTAAAAAGAAAAGGCTAAGGAATTTCTAAAACGAGGGTAATTTAAGTTTAAAAACGAAGAAAACAAGAACGGGAACGAAATCTCGTTCTTTAAAAAGTGAACTTTCAAAATATTAACCCTACGAAAGTAAATTTCAACCTAAGCCTAGAATATGATAAAAGAAAATTTTATAAAAATGAAAATTATTTTTTTGATTTTTTCTATTTTTTATGATTTTTTAAAGTTTTTAACTAAATTAATTCACGAAAAATATAAAACTTTAAGCTAAAAATCCAATTTTTTTTTCTAAAAATAGCTTATGATAAGCAAGATGCAGGAAAAATAAGAAATCCTAGAATGCTAATCTCAATAACTCAAGAAAAATCAAATAAGCACTCGAAGTGCTTATTAATACTAAAACTCAAAAAAATAGAGTAAAAGAATTGATAATGCAAAGAAGGACGTAAAAGTCCCAAGGGTACGTTGGTGAGGGGTGTGTGTGTTGAGGCTTATAAATGGTGAGACTAGGTTGAGGTCGGGGGTTCGAGTCTTGCTCACCCCCGACTTCCTTGGTTTCCCCTTTTTTATTTTTTTGCAAAAACCTAAAAAGCAAAGTTATTAAGCAGGGAAAAATAAGCTTTTTTGTGAAAACAACTTTTCTAAAAGTCACTAATAAGCTAGTTAACAACTTAAAATTAAGACAGAACACACTTATCTTGATATTAACGGACGTGTTAGATTCGTTTTTAGCATTTCTCAAAATTCACGGGTCAAACCACGAGGAATACAAATAACACAATAATACCTTCCAAAAGGGATTATTAATCACAATAAACCACAATTCATCATAATACTCATAAAATCATCACAATTCTCATAAAAAATCACCACCGTCAACACGGTATAAAATCTAAATAAACTAACAAAAGTTAAATAGCTAAAGGACTATAAATGAAATATTTAGAACACAAAAAGGGCAAATGTTACAGTTTAGTGGTTAGGGGTTTAGGGTTTTTGGTATAGGGTTTAGCGGTTAGCGGTTTAGGGTTTAGTGGTTACGTGTTTAGAGTTTTTAGTAGGGTTTAGTGGTTTATGTATACATCACTTGTGATATTATACCTAGTGGTTAGAGATTTAAGTTGTGGTTAGGGGTTTTAGGTAAATGGTTTAATGGTTAAGGGTTTAAGGTTTTTGGTATATATTTTAAAGTTTATGTATATATCACTTGTGATATTATACCTAGTGGTTAGGGGTTTATGGTTTTTGGTATAGGGTTTAGTGGTTAGTGGTTAGCAGTTTAAGATTTTTGGTATATGTAACACCCTCAAATTGGGTCGCAGCGGAATAATGAGTATCCAGGAGCGTTACATTACAGATCAATATCACAAGATATGAGAACGACCTCAAAAAGAGTCGTTTAAAATACGATACATTGGATAAATACAAATTCTAATTTGTAAAGCTAAAACACGATTACCAATTAAGCTTTTTAGGACCTAAAATAAGTTCAAACAATGAAGATTACCTTAAATACTTGTATACTAAAATTAAGACCCTAACAAACTAATTTTAAAAGTCTTTTGTGAACTTTAAGCTAATAGATCCTTTTGGCCTTTTTATGCCGCTGATGCAGTTTGCAAAGCAAAGCATTCCAAACCTATAAAAACAACAAGTGCAGGCTCAGGACTTGTTTTTACACTTTTAAAAACATCAAACTAACTGTAGAATGAGCAATGAATGCATCTTAAACATGCTTAAACTTAAAATGCAAATTAATTTGAACTTAAGCTAACAGATTCTAACTTCCACTTACTAACTAGATTAAAACTAATTTTAAACCTCAAAAACCTTAAAGCCAGTTCTCATATAACCCTAAAATGAATTCTAAAAACCAATCTAAGGACTAAATTTCCTTGCTGACCTTAACTTGAGGTTAGTGCTGCCTTGTGCCATACACCCCTTTAAAAAGGCTAATCCATTTTTACTTATGAAAAACAAGATTTAATGCACAAACAAGTAATACCAGATAATAATAAGCTAATTATAAACCTAATTAACAGATCTAAACAACTATTTAAGCAGAAATAATAAGCTAGTAGATTATGCTAATGTTTTTGGCTTTTTAACTGATTTATAATAATAACAAGCAAAATGAAATTTAAACTAACAAGCATACTCAATAAGCATCAAATAAGTATGCTAAGCATAAATAAGCAAATCTAAACTACAAATAAGCAATCAATAAGCAGATTTAAGCTAATAGAACAATTATAACTAGAAATTTAAATGACAATTAAGAATAAGAAAAGGAAAATGAAATGTACCTTATCCCTTGCACCAAACAGGGATTATAAAGGTGCTCAAATGAGCTTAATCTACTAGCAAGCTTAAGTAATAAGATGAGAATAAGCCCCTATAAGCCCTTCTCGGATTGGCTTATCTTCCAAATGGGCTTATTCAATGAACTTTGAGACTGTCTAAATGGAAACCTTAGTCACTTTAAGCTTTCAACAGAGCTTAAGTGAGTAAGCAGTAGCTTATAAGTAGAAGAGCTTATGAGCTTATTTAAAGGACTTTAGAAAACTTGATTGAACCAAAATGTAATTATGTAAAAACAAAATTTAAAAGACAGAATTGAAAGGAAATGAAATTTTATTAATAAAACTTGAAATTACATGACTTGAAAAGGAAATTACAATATTGAAAACATAATAAGATAGAAAAATAAGCAATAAGCTATACTAAGCTACACCTACTCCTACTCCTAGTTAACTCAATGATCTTTTATGAGTGAGAGGATGCCTTCATTTATAGGCCAAGAGAGAAGGTTTTAGGCTCTTAGACACGCTCCTTGCAGCTTTTGATCTTGGCCATTAATCTCTTTCCAATCATTGATCTCAAATCGTAGCCCTTAGATGAGAATGTGAGCACAAGGATTACCAACGTGGCAATCCCATTTGTTTGGAGGCCTGTGCTTCTTTAACATTGTTTTTAGTGCAAATTTCCCATTTAAGTGTGTTTCTTTTGAGCACTCGTGTCATTCCCTTTTGTCAGCTTAACCAATCACGAGCTTTAGTGACGTTTTCCTTTGATGAGTTGGCATTTGGTACTTGGAATCTTCAAGCCACATAGGATTGAATGTAGGGAGTGGGTTTTATCTTCTTAATTTAACACATGGTAAACTTTGGGGGAGACTATGAATAGTAATTCACTTGGCGCCTATTTCTCTTTATAACGATTTAGTTATTTGACCCGGTGAAACGAGGGTTGACTTAGGCTTGGTTAATAAAAAAGGGTATTGGGCCATGGTAACTCTTTTGGGCTCGGTTAAATGGTTAAAAGGTAAATGGTTAAAGAAGTTAACGACCGTTAGTTATTAGGCTTAAGAGACTAACGGTGTTATGAGTTAAGGGACTTATGGTGAAATTGATTTAACATTAAGGTTCATTTTGTCCTTTTGTGTGTTGACCAAAGGTTGACCATTGTTGACTTTTTGTTGACCTTTGCTAGAAACTTCCGGCTCTTGTGTACTCGATCCGTCTCGTGTTCGTTTTTGCCCGGTTTTGGCTGTTTTCTTGTGATTTTTGCAATATCCGTACCTACACATCACAAATGACAAAACAAGCAATATACAAGCATAATTTGCACAATTTGTTCATTTTAGGGTCATTTTTTGTATAAAAAGGATATGTGATTTCTCACATACCAGAATACCCAATGATATTTACAATTCTATGGATTCTTGTCTAGATACTAAACAAATGTAGGCTAGAATCAAAAGGTTGATGCTAGGTAGTGACATAAGTCAGCAAGAAAGACACTCGAGGCTCATGAATGAATTTGACAAGTTTGCGGCTGTGGAAGGAGAATCATTAAGATCTGTGTATGAGAGGTTTTCAACACTTATTAATGTTATGGATCAGAATAATGTTTATCCTTAAGAAATTTCCATTAACACCAAGTTTCTCAATTCATTACAACCCGAGTGGAGCAAATATGTAACCATGACTCGTCAAAAATATACTCTTGGTACTGCAGAATTTGATTTGTTATTTGATTACTTGAGTCAATTTGAACCACATTTCAATGCATCTAAAGCAAAGAAAGTTGCAAGGAATCATGATTCATTAGCCTTAGTTGTTAATTCCCATGCTTATTCTTCAAATTCTCATGCAAGTTCATCATACTCTCGTTCACCACAACCATATTATGTCACTCATCTTTTATCCGTGATTGATAACGATGATGATTATCAAAGGGAGATACAAGGAGATGCTCAAGAAGACAAGCTTACAACTGCAATGATGTTATTGGCAAGAGCTATCACCTAATGTTACTCTACTCCTACCAACAATTGTCTTTGTACATCATCAAATACAAGGAATCAAGATATGATACAAGATGATCGTGTGGATGTTCAAAGCAAGAATGT